>JANSVA010094007.1:0-10869 GCA_025504915.1 Erythroxylum reticulatum
TTGTGGAAGATGAATTTGGTGAGGTTCTGATATTGGGATGAGTTAAATGGAGTAAAAGAGTAGATAAAAGTGAAAATCTATACATTGGATGAAAATATGAGAATTTGCAAATTTACAGTAGAGAGAGAGAGGAAGAATGGTGGGTGTTTTGGATTTGTGATGTTTGAAGTTTAGGATTGTTTCTGAATTATTTGGAAGTTAAAGTAAGTGTAGAAAAGCATAATAGACGTTTTAGAAGTGATTAAGATAGAAAAGGAATGAGAAAAAAAACTAGATTTGGTGAAGAAGATGAAGATTTGCGTGCTAGAAAGAGAAAAAGGGGGTAGATGCATGTATAGGTTATGAACTAGAGCATTTCATTGAACAACCCTAAGTCTTTTGGCTACAAATTTTTCATCCAAACTCCAAATGATTGAAACTTGGATCAATGGATTCCTAAGACATTTTTATTTCTCTCCATAAAAAGTTATAGCTGTCTGAATTAAACTGCAAGTGATTGATAGGATGAAAGTGTGGAAGTCTGCTAGAATGTTATGAACTAGAAATTTTTCATGAACATGCTTCGGTATTCTAATAATAACATTATCTGTAGATTTCCAAATAAGTTGATTCTTAGTTCAGATTAAACTAGAGACATAAGTTTACAACTTTCTTGAAGAAGTAGAATTTTAATTCTGTCTATAAGACTTTCAAATTTGGCATTAAACTGCATCTTATCTTAGGTTGTAGCATTACCAGGGACAGAAATCATGTTCTGTTGTTATTGAATAAAATGTATTGATGTAGGATGAATTAGACTTATATGTCTTCACCAAAGTTGTATATTATTCTCTTAGTTTTAAATTGATATAAAGTTTGTAATTTTTAGATATCTGAGATGAAAGATATAAGTTGTACAATTCCATGGTATGATCATGTACTAGCCAAATATTCAAATATACACAGTCTGTGGTATTGTGAGCATAACTCATAGAATACTGAATTAAATTAGATGATCTTAGAGTCATTAGAAACTTAAGACATGGTTAAATAATTTTACAGAAGAAAGTGTTGCCTAATTTTGTCATGTACCCTATCAGATTAATTATGCAAAGTTGACTCGAAATCATGTGGGTAGAAAATCTGAAGTGGTCAATTAGGTTATGAAATTGATTTCACATTGTTTTACTTTGGTTCAAATTATAAGTACAAATAAGGTTAATGAGGACTTTGGTATCTGAATGATTTGATAAGAAACTCGGAATTGTCATTAAACATGCATTATGCATATTTTATATAAGTACATATGCATAAAGGAATACTTATAAATTTGTGCAAAAATGTGATATATTGTAAATGTATTGTGTATATTATAGAGGAGCACATCGGACGCTAGTTAGACATTGCTGGACCATCTAGGCAATAGCTTCTTGGAGCGTACTGTGTGTCAACCTAGATGAATTTCCTAGGATTAATTTGATTTGATTTTGCCAATTATTGAATTGTTGTGATTGTTTATGAAATCCAGACTCGAAGTTCAAGGAGTTAAATAGTTGGGTATGTATTGGAAGTACTTGATTGCCTTGAGATTCTGAATGCTATGTGAATTCTCAACGAAAGTTGAATGCCAAACTTAGGTTCAATGATTATGAGATTTTGACTGTGCACTATATGTGACTGTTATACATGGCAAAATCTGAACTTGAAGCATTTCATAAAATGCATGCTCAGATAAAGACATTGTGACCGGAATAGCCAGTATAAAAATGCTTACACGTAGAGCTTTACTCCGTGACTACTAATTCTGCACGTAGAGTTATGCTCTGTGATAATTGTTTCTGACTGAGTCCAATGGGCAAGTAATTGTATCTATATGTGAAAGGCACTCGGTCACAACATTAATAACGAATCTGGAGTCTCAAATGCATCTGTATTTGTTTATATATCTGATCTGATTCGCAAAGATTAAATGATGTGCCTTGACAGTGTGAGCATTTGAATTATACATGTTCTGTATGATTAATTATGAAATATGTGATTTGTGTATATGAATCCGGTGAAATCATCAATGATGGTTCAATTATTGAGTTCACAAAACTCATAAAAATTGCAATGTGATTTTTCAGCTACAAGATAAGCGACTTAGTGTTTATTCTGGATTAGAAGAACATTTTGGACTAAGTTATAACATAGAGGTCTGTCAGTTGACATCAGAGAGTTATAGCTTTTATTTTGTACTTTCTGCTAGAACTTGAATGAAGTTTTGTAAATATTCGTCTAGTGGAAACAGTGTAGACTTTGTGAATGAATGCAATGAATGGTTTTATAATTTGATGACTTCTGATTATATTAGATGATGCCATGTGTAAATTAGATTTGTTTATGCTCTAACATACCATTATCATGGGATATATACTTGAATATTCTTGAATGTTTGGGTATGTACCTTGTGGTAGTGGGATGTTGCAAACTCAATAAACACCCAATGACAACAAGGGCCAAGGATGGTATTTTCAAGCCTAAATATCCTTTCATTGGACTTCTTCATTTAGAAGATCCAGCTTCTTTGACACGAGTAGCTGAACCAATTTCTGCCAAAGATGCACTTGCATCTTCTCACTGACGGCAGACAATGATGGATGAATTCGATGCCTTACAATGAAACAGAACATCCATACAATGGTACACAGCAATTAATTGATTGTAAATGAGTGTTCAAAACTAAATTTAAAGCTAATGGTTCTATTCTGAAACACAAAGTTCGGTTAGTCGCGAAGGATTTTCAACAGGCTGCCGGAATTGACTATGGTGAAACATTCAGTCCTGTGATCAAACCTACCACCATTTGCGTTGTATTAACAATTGTTATTACTTTTAAGTGGGAAATATGGCAGTTTGATGTGAATAACGCATTTCTAAATGGTTTTCTTCAAGAAGATGTTTTTACGCGATAACCCGAGGGATTTCTCGATCAGCAACGACCTAACCACATATGTAAGTTAGTTAAAGATATTTATGATTTAAAGCAGGCACCTCAAGCTTGGTTTGATTGCCTACGTCTCACCTTACTGCAATGGGGTTTTAAAAATGCCAAGAGTGACATGTCTCTGTTCTTGCTTCAAACAGGTAATCTCACTGTTTTTGTATTGATTTATGTTGACGATTTTGATCAATGGAAATAATTCGACATATATGAAATCCTTTGAACAGAGACTAAATGCACTATTCTCTCTTAAGGATTTAGGATCTCTATATTATTTCCTTGGACTTGAAATTTATAGAGATAGTTTAGATAAGTATGTGAATCAAAGAAAGTATATCCTTGACTTGTTAAAGAAATTTAACATGCTGGATTGTGTGTCTATGCCTATTCCAATGGTCACTGGTTAACAATTCTCGTTGACTGATGGAGAACTTATGTCAGATCCTTTTGTGTATCGTCAAGCTATAGGTTCTCTTTAATATTTAACAACTACTCGTCTAGATATTTCATTCTCTGTAAATAAACTCAACTAATTTTTATCTCGGCCAACAACCACCCATTTTCAAGCTGTTAAAAGTATTTTACGTTATTTCAAAGGCACTTATAGATATGGACTTCATCTAAAACCATTCTCTTCACTTCAGCTGATGGCTTACATAGATGCAGACTGGGCTACAAATATAATCGTAAATCATTGACAAGATTATGTGTGTATCTTGGAGGTACATTAGTATCGTAGTCTTCACGGAAGCAACGAATAGTTTCTCGGTCAAGTATGGAATCCGAATACAGGGCATTGGTTGATGGCACTGCTGAGATTAAATGGTTTTCACTGTTATCTGAGCTTGGTCTTTTCCTCCGACGACCCTCTATAATGTGATGTGATAATCTAAGTGCAGGAGCATTAGCTACCAATCTGATTCAATATGCTCATAGTAAACATATAGAAATTGATGTTCACTTTATTCGAGATTTAGTATTGTCTGGCTCTATTGATGTCAGATATATTCCTTCTTCTCATCAAGTAGTTGACTGTTTAACCAAAGTCTTAACTCACTCTCAGTTTCTATTTTTAAGGAACAAACTCGGGTTGTTCATCACACCCTCTCATTTGAGGGGGAATGTTAGAATATAACAGAATTATATTCTTTATCATGTACAATATTCTGTATCCTCTTCTCTCTCTGTCATACGTGTATTGCTCTCATAGTTTCTGTTACGATATTGTGTATGATCCTTCCGTGCTATTGTATTATATTCTGCTCTATATATAATAAGAAAACCTGAGTACAGTAACGTGCCTCAGTATATTCATTCGTCACTCTAGCTTTTCTATCTTACATAGACGAAATGCTGAGGTTTCACTAGAGAAGACTACGAAAGATGCTTCTTATGATCAATTGTCAAATAATTCTGCAACGGACTTGACGAACGAGTGGTTTTTGGGCTCCAGTATTGGTCGGGCCAGGGAAGAAGCTCGGCTGGACGATGAGGCTTTCTTTGCATGGAAAGAAGACTCGAGAAATTATGAAGAAAAGCTACGGGAATTGCGGGTCCAGGAAGTATTGCTTCAACTCGCAAGTATTGCTGAATCTGCTTCAGGCTCGATGAAGCAAAAATCATTACCATTTATTGATGAACTCCGTAAGGTGCTCAGCTGATATAACATTAAATATATTCCCCCTTGTTGGAAATGGAAGGTGCATTTTCCATCGTGGGCTTCACTTCACTGTAAATCGTAGGAGTAAGAGGACAGGTCACGTCATAAAAAGAAAACAAACAAAGCATCTCATCATTACAACTTCGGCTTTTCATTTATTTTGTGTTGTATGAAGCAAGGAATGAATGAGAAAATAAATACATCTCTACTCTTGGTCATTTTTTCGCTTCTCTTTCTCCTGTTCCTTCTTCATCTCTTATTCCTGTGCCTGCAACTGCAGTTGTAGCTTCTTTTCCCTCGCTTTCTCCTCTCTCATTTTCTTCCTCTTGCTCCTTTTGCTTGGCCATTTTTTCATCTCTGTTTTCTCTCAGTTCTTCTAGGTCGTTGCTCAATTCTACTTCGATTTTCGTATTTCACACATCCTCTAAGATACACGTAATATGTACATATATGTATACAAACACACGCAATAAAGCCTCTGAACACTTCTTCAATCATTGAAATATACAGCCGGCTAGCCATATACATGAATCTATGTATCAATGTCATTCTTTTATTTTTATCACTACTATTCATTCATTCATTCATTAGCTAACCATAGCAAGGCATATATACAAATAAAGGTAGACTTCATCAAACTACATTGCACCATCGTCCAGGCTAGGCAACCCATTACTTGATTTCCTTTGTTCTGGTCCAATGCACCTTTGGACAGAAGCATCATCTTAGTATATATCATTGAAATCTTTTCTTCTCTACTCTCGTTAACAAAGCCAATGGGCCACCGTTCCAGAATTGTTTTCATTTTAATCTTTGACAAAGAAATTAACAATTTTCTTTTTGACGGGAAAAGACGAGATCATAGCATCGTTTATGTTGTAATTGTAATGTATCTATTTACCAATACAAAATTTGCCAAAAATGTTGGATAAAACCTCTTCAGAGATGCCTTCTCCGCTTATCTGGCCAAGGGCCAATGCAGCTTCCCTCAAATCAATTGTCCAGAAGTCCAGAGGCATTTCCTCTTGAATTGATGATTTCAACCTCGAAAAGGCCTCCTTGGTGCGCACAAGCTGCTCACATTGTCTCTGATTTTCATGACCAAATAACACAAATCAATCATTAGTGGACCTATCTCCGTCTTTACACAATAATTATTTTGACCTTTTTGCCCTATTGAAGCAAAGAATATTCAAAACTTGAAGATTTGAATTTGATTTGTCAGTAAAGGAAGCAGCTTATTACCAAATAAGCTGTTACAGTCCCGAGTTTGGGATCGCGTCACCGGATGATTAACCGGAGATTCTTCTCCCAACAAAGGGTTTTTACCCTTGCTCTTCCTCCTGGATGTACCTATAATGGGTAATCCAACACAGCTCGTCGAAGGGAGCTACAACCTTGAAACTCGTTAAGAGAGAGAGTTTCAGATCTCGTGATTTCTAATAAATTCTGCTTGTTTTCTTTATTGCTGAATAACTCCCTGTTATAGGGAAATCTCCTTGCAATCAAGAAGAATAATAGAACTAGAATTCCTAGCTAAACTAGAAATCCTTAATAGACTCCCTTTCCTAAATAAACTCCTACTGCTAACTAGAATTCCTAACTAAGCAAGGATTCAAAATCCTTAAGAGACTCTCTTTCCTAATGAAACTCCTACTCTCAAAAAATAAGGAAGTAACAGAACATAACTGGAAATAAACAAAATTAGACCACCTAGGATTCCTTATTTCACACACGGCATCAATATCTTAGGCAGTAGACTTTCTGCGTCGTTCATATTTTTGTCCCACAAATGCATCCGTAACATTACTCCCCTCCTCCATAAAAAGCTTGTCCTCAAGCCTGAAGTCCCAAAATGCCATTTTGAACTCCGAGACATCTTCCCAAGTAGCATCCTCTGTCGCACCTCCATTCCACTATACTAAAATTTCCCAACGAACTCTATTCAACCGAGACAGCAAATGCGCCATAGGACTGATCACAACTCAACCTGGTGACTCCCCGGGTATCTCACCCTTAAAAGGCTTCAACAATGAGACGTGAAAAACATTATGCAGCTTGCAGTCCAAGGGAAGCTCTAGTTGGTATGCTACGGTACCAATGTGTTTTGCCACCCGGAAAGGTCCATAGAACTTGGGTGCAAGTTTATGTGTAATGTGGCCAGCAATTGCCTTTTGACGATAGGGATGTAAATGCAACCACAAATAGGTACACCGAGAGAATGCCACATCACGATGTCCTTTGTCATAGACGTTCTTCATTCATTGCTGTGCTTGTTGTAGTTTGGTACAAATTGCAACTAAAGCTTCATCGCGATCAAGAAGTGCCTGATCCACTGCATCTACTCGAGAAGTTCTTGCAACATAAGATGTCAAACTCGGAGGATCCCTGCCATATACTACGTGAAATTGAGATGTTTTAAGGGCTGTGTGGAAGGACGTGTTGTAACAAAATTCAGCCCAAGGAATCCATTCTATCCACTTTTTAGGTCGGTCTCCAGCAAGGCAACACAAGTACATTTCAATGGTTCGATTAACCACCTCGGTCTGTCCATCATATTGTGAGTGATAAGCGGAGGAGAAATTAAGATTGGTTCCGCATAAACGAAACAACTTCTTCCAAAAGGTACTTGTGAAAAGGGTATCTCGATCACTAACAATAGATTCAGAAAATGCCATGTAGTCGTACAATATTTTCAAGGAATACCCGTGCAACGGCACAAGCATTGTACGGATGTGCCAGTGGAATACCCGTCAATAAAATCCATTGATATATCTAACCAAACCTGGTGAAGTAATGGTAACGATTGAAGTAAACCAGCTGCACTCAAATGTTCAGCTTCATTTCGTTGACAAACTAGGCATGCTGCGACGTATTCCTTGATGGCGTTCTTCATGCCCGACCAATAAAAATCCTTGTGAAGTCGCTGCAACGTCTTCTCAACACCTTCGTGAGTATTATCATGGATTCCTGATAATATAGCACTAATCAAGGAAGAGGTTGGTAATAGGTAAATGCAATCTCGAAAGAACACCATTCCATCATGCAAGGACCAACCCGGTTCTGATGTTCCTTGCTCAATTCTCGATTTAATTTCCAGTAAAGTGGCTAAATCTTGAATCTCTGCTCGAATCTCATCGAACAAGACAACCTGTGGTTGAGATATTGGGTACAACAGCCCACAATCTTCTTCACATTGTAACAAAGAGTCTGCTGCAGTGTTCGACCGACCAACCTTATGTTCCACTTGAAAATTGAATCCCATTAACTTGCTAAGCCAGTGTTGTTAGGGGGGATGTGGACAACCGCTGTTCAAATAAATACTTGAGACTATAATGATCTGTTCAAACGATAAAATAACACCCCCAAAGGTATGGTCTCCAATGTTGGACTGCCTTCACTAACCCGATTAATTCTTGCTCATACACTGCAAGTTTAAGATGACGATTTGCTAATTTCCTGCTAAAGAAGGCAATGGGATGTCCCCTTTGTTGCAGGACAGCTCCTATACCTATACCAGATGCATCACATTCAACTACAAATTCTTCCTCAAAATTAGGCAAACTCAACACTGGGGCAGCTATTAAGGCTTTCTTTAGCGTAGCAAAGGAGGCTCTAGCCGCATCATTCCATTGAAAACTTGTCTCTTTAGCATGTTTGTCAAGGGTGGCGCAATTTGACCATAATCCTTAATGAATTTTCGGTAATATCCTATCAAACCCAAGAATCCACGCAAGGCTTTGATAGTTTGAGGTTGAGGCCAATCAGCGACCGCTTGAATCTTACTTGCATCGGTGGAAACACCTCCTACTGATACCACATGGCCTAAATAGGAGACTTGTGGTTCTCCAAACGAGCACTTTGACTTCTTAAGATAGAGATGATGGGCCCTCAATAGTTCAAAGACAATCTGTAGATGCATCAAATGGCTCTCCTAAGAGCTATTGTACAGAAGGATATTGTAAAAAAAAAAGCATAAATTGACGTAAATGGGGTCGAAATACCTCTTTCATTAATGCTTGAAAAGTGGAAGGGGCATTGGTTAGTCTAAGGGCCATGACAAGGAACTCAAAATGGACATGGTGAGTTCGGAAAGCTGTTTTTTCCACATCTCGAGGATCCATTCGAATCTGATCGTAACCGAATCAGTGATCAAGCTTAGTAAAAGATTTTGCGCCATGCAACTCATCCAACAATTCATCAACTACTGGGATGGGAAATTTATCCTTCACAGTTTTTTCTTTCAACTCCCGGTAATCAACACAAAATCGCTATGTGCTGTCGTGCTTGTGAACTAGCAGTACAGGGAAGGAAAATGGCGAACGACTAGGCCGGATGATGCCTTGCTGTAGCATTTGTTGACATTGTTTTTCAATCTCATCTTTTTGAAAGTGATGATATCGATACGGTCAAATCACCATGGGGGCTGTATCCAACTGTAAAGTAATAAATGATCACATGGTTGGATGGGTGGTAGTCCTATTGGCTCTTGAAATAATTCCTCGAAGGCTGCCAGTATTTTCTCCAAGTCCCTCTCTTGAGGTTGTGCTGCTTGAAGATGATTTATTGTTGGGTGTGAGGACTACGGCTGTCCCTGTAACATAACTGGGTTGCCCGCTTTCTCAAAGCGCATTGTTAGGGACGTAAAATCCCATAAAACTGGGCCCAATGTTCGTAGCCACTGTATACCTAATACCAAATCAAGACCAGCCAAGGGAATCACGTAAAAATCAGCCTTGAAAGGATGATAGGTGATTGAAAATTGTACATTGGTGCATTTGCCTAATCCCACAACTTGCTCCCCATTTGCTACAGCCACATTAAGGTTCGTTTGGGGTTGAATGTGAATTCCTAAGCTTCGAGTTGCTGTCAAACTAATAAAGATGTGAGTACTACCGGAATCCACCAAACTCGTTAATGGCTGCTCACAAATGATTGCTGTTAATTGCATTGTTCTAGCATGTTGTTCGCCTATAATAGCATGTAAGTATTATCGCCAAAGTACTTTCTTCTTCCTTTGAGTCTCCTTCCCCTGTGTCTTCCATTTTCAACCAAAATAGTTTCTTGCATTGATGTCCAACAGCATATTGTTCATCACAATTATAACACAATCCTTGAGCTTTACAAGTGGCCGTCTCAGCTCTTGTTAATCTCTTAATAAATGGAGTTGAAGCTCTGCTGGAATTGGTTACTGCATTGCCAACAACAGTGTCCGATTTGGCATTATATGAAGTTCCCCTTGAATTGAAGTTGATGGTAGGATTTACGCTTTTCTTCATGTTTTGGGTGAGCTGTAATTTTCTTTCAAAAGCCCTGGCCAAATTCATGGCATGTAACAAGTTCGGTGGACTGTGCAATTCTACATCAATGCGGATATTCTCCTTTAATCCTGCTGTAAACATGTCGACCTGTTGATCAGCTCGTACTGTGCTTGCCTGTGCGAATAATGTTTGAAATTCTCGCTGGTACTCTTCTACGGAGCTTGTTTGGTTGAGGTTAATTAACTCTCCTAAAGGGTTGCTCCGCAAGGGTGGACCAAAGCGAAGCGTACAATTCTCGCTGAATGTCTTCCATGACATGTTCGGCTCCTCCTGTTCAATTTGGTAAAACCATAATTGGGCTCCCCCCATCATGTGAAATGCTGCCAACCCAACTTTGTCTCCCTCAATCGTTCTCTGATTAGCAAAGAATTTATCGCACCTATTGAGCCACACCAATGGGTCGCTCAATCATAGGTGGAAAATCTAACTTTGTATACCGCGGCACAAAACCTCCTGTTCCTGCGCCATTCATGCCTCCTTTACTGCTGTTGTTTCCTTCATCAATGTGAGGATTCTAGTTTTGGTTGGAGCCTGCGTTGCTTCCGTCCCCAACGTCAACTCCTTTACCACGGCTGCTGGCACGAATTAAAGTTTCAAGTTGCTGTGGTAATTGTTGAAGTTGAGCCGCCATCCGTGCCTCTGCAGTGGCCCGCCTTGATTCTGCTGCTACTATTTTAGCATCAGTTTGAGATTGGTTTTCGCACAGAAGATTAAGTAACCGTTCCTCAACGATGTTCTCGTCCATAGTGAGTGGCTCTGATACCAAATTGGTACGGTCCCGGGTCTGGGATCCCGTCACCAAACAATTAACAGGAGATTCTTCTCCCAACAAAGGGTTTTTACCCTTGTTCTTCCTCCTGGATGTACCTATAATGGGTAATCCAACACAGCTCGTCGAAGGGAGCTACAACCTTGAAACTCGTTAA
>JANSVA010094037.1:0-10867 GCA_025504915.1 Erythroxylum reticulatum
TTTATAGTTTCCAACGCTGAACTTTTGTTTTGTTTGAAACTTATGCGTTTTCGGATGTCGGAGTTAAGAGTTTTGACATCTTAGCTAATTCGATTTCCTTTGGTTTCCGTCTACTTTGTGATTCCGAGTTTTTGTAAATCCATTTCCGCTTTATGATTTCCGAGCCTTTCAATTTTCTATGGCTCATTTAGAATTTGATTTTCTTTTAGTTCCGCACGCGCTTCTGATTTCTTTCGTTTTGGTGACCCTCTTTGTCCGCCTTTCGTTTCGTTTTGTTATCCGTTCTTTCGCTTTTGACTTGATTTCTGTTGTTTCTGCCATTTTGTTTTTTGAATTCTGTTTTCCATATAAGAGTTGGGTTCCGAAAGCGGGGTCCAACATTTGTGGTATTAGAGCAAAAGGTTGGGTCTTGGAAACAGTGCCCAATAGAATTCACACCATGAAATGACATGCTTGCAAAAATAAATAAATGCATGGAGCCAGAATCAATCAATACATATACAACAGAATTAAATAACTGAGTCATACCCGTGACAACTTTAAATGTGGCTGCAGCTTCTTCCCAGGTTATGGCAAACACCTTTTCTTGTGCCTGACCCCTTTGGCCTTCTTAGAGGAACAACCTTCCTTGTAACTGCAGAACTGCCTACCTCAGTGACTGGCCTAGTTCCTACTGTTTTCGTTCTCCTTGGGGCTTGCAACTGTGACCCCTCTTACCTTGTTGCTTGGAGACAGTCCCTGATCATGTACCCCTTCTTTCTGTATGGAAAACATGCTCTAAGTAACTTAAAGCACTCTCCCCTGTGAAGCTTCCCACAATGCTTACATTGAGGGTTTATGTTCCTGCTCCTTTCCACCCTGCTATTGCCTCCCACAGTTGAGGCTTGCCCTGAGACTGCCCTTGCTTACTTGTTCTTGGTAGGGCTACTACTTCCTACTTCACTCTGAGAGTGGTAACTGCTTTTACTCCTCTCAGTCATTGGAGCACTCATCCCCTTCTTAGAAGACTGCTCCCTATTCTTCCTCTTCTTGCTTACCTTATTCTTTATATTCTCCAGTTCAAAGGCATTAAATTCATACCATGAAATGACATGCTTGCATAAACAAATGAATGCGTGGAGCCAGAATTAATCAATACATATACTGTAGAATTAAATAACTAAGCCATACCCGTGACAACTTCAGGTGCGACTGCAGCTTTCTCCCTGGTCATGGAAAACACCCTTACCTGTGCCTGACCCATTGGCCTTCCTAGAGGAACAACCTTCCTTGTAGCTGCTGAACTGCCCATCTCAGTGACTGACCTAGTTCCCACTGTTTCTGATCTTCTTAGGGCTTGCAACTGTGGACCCTCTTGCCTTGTTGCTTAGGGATGGTCCCTAATCATGTGTCCCTTCTCCCCGCATTAAAAACATACTCTGAGTAACTTAAAGCACTCTCCCCTGTGAAGCTTCCCATAATGCTTATATTGAGGGTTCGGTTCCTACCCCTCTCTACCCTGTTATTGCCTCCCATAGTTGAGGTTTGCCCTTGAGACTGCGCTTGCTTGCTTGTTCTTAGCGGGGCCACTATTTCCCACTTCACTCTTAGTGTGGTAACTCCTTGTACTCCTCTCAGTCATTAGAGCACTCATCCCCTTCTTAGAAGACTGCTCCCTGTTCTTCCTTTTCCTGCTTATGTCATTCTTTATATTCTCCAGTTTAAAGGCACTGAATTCACACCATGAAATGACATGCTTCAAGAAACAAATAAATGCATGAAGATAGAATCAATCAATACATATACTGCAGAATTAAATAACTGAGTCATACCCATGACAACTTCATGTGCGGTTGCAGCTTCCTCCCTGGATATGGCAAACACCCTTGCCTGTGTTTGACCTTTTGGCCTTCCTAGAGGAACGACCTTCCTTGTAGCTGCAAAACTGCCCACCTTAGTGATTGGTCTAGTTCCCACTATTTCTGCTCTCTTTGGGGCTTGCAATTATGACCCCTCTTGCTTTGTTGCTTAGGGATAGTCCCTTATCATGTGTCCCTTCTCTCTGTATTGAAAATATGCTCTAATTAACTTAAAGCGCTCTCCCCTGTGAAACTTCACACAATGCTTATATTGAGGGTTTGTGTTCCTGCTCCTCTTTACCCTACTATTGCCTCCCATAGTTGAGGCTTGCCCTGGGACTGCCCTTGCTTGCTTGTTCTTGGCAGGGCCACTACTTCCCACTTCACTCTGAGTGTGGTAACTCCTTGTACTCCTCTCAGTTATTGGAGCCCTCATCCCATTCTTAGAAGACTGCTCCCTATTCTTCCTCTTTCTGCTTACCTCATTGTTTATATTCTCCAGTTCAAAGGCATTGAATTCACACCATGAAATGACATGCTTATAGAAACAAATGAATGCGTGGAGCCAGAATCAATCAATATATATACTACATAATTAAATAACTGAGCCATACCTGTGACAACTTTAGTTGCAGCTACAGCTTCCTCCCTGGTCATGGCAAATACCCTTACCTATGCCTGACCCCTTGGCCTTCCTAGAGGAACGACCTTCCTTGTAGTTGAAGAACTGCCCACCTCAGTGACTGGCCTAGTTCCCACTGTTTCTGCTCTCCTTAGGGTTTGCAACTGTGACCCCTCTTGCCTTGTTACTTGGGGACAGTCCCTAATCATGTTTCCCTTCTCCCCGCATCGAAAATATGCTCCAAGTAACTGGAAGCACTCCCCTTGTGAAACTTCCTACAATGCTTACATTGAGGGTTCGTGTTCCTTCTCCTCTCTACCCTGCTATTGCCTCCCATAATTGAGGCTTTCCCTGAGACTTCTTTTGCTTGCTTGTTCTTAGCAGGGCCACTACCTTGCACTTCACTCTGAGTGTGGTAACTCCTTGTACTCCTCTCATTTATTGGAGTACTCATCTTTTTCTTAGAAGACTGTTCCCTGTTCTTCCTCTTCTTGCTTACCTCACTCTTTATATTCTCTAGTTCAAAGGCCTGGAGTTTAGCATCTACCAGTTGCTGGTAGTCACAGAAGTTGTGGATCAAGACTTTCTCCTTGATCCCCAAATGAAGGCCTCACTCAAACTTCTGAAACTTATCCTCCTCATTAGCAACAATGATGTCCGCATACCGTGATAGCTGGGTGAACTTTAACTCATACTCACTCACACTCATGTCCCTCTTTGTGAGATTTAGAAACTCCCTAGCCTTCTCTTGTACATAAACCCTGGAGAGGTACATCTTCCTAAACACTTCCATAAAATCCCTCCATGACAACACTGGAGGCATAACTTGACTGTGAGGCAATGATTCCTACTAATGGAGTGCATCCCCTTGTAGTAAACTGACTGTATAATCTAGTTTCTCCTCATTAGAGCACTTCATTTGTAGTAAGACTCTCTTGGTCCTCTTCAAACATGCTTCAGCCTCTTCTGGATTTGTAGTCCCATTGAAGTCCGCAACCCCATACTTGCAGAGCTTATTATACTGCCCACTCCTCTCCACTGGCATATGTAAAAGCTTAAGCAAAAGCTTGAAAAAAAAGTGGATCTATGGTAGGCATAGGAGAAGGAGGCGGTGGCACTTCATGTTGCACACTAGGTGCCTTAGAATCAGGAGCACAATGTGTTCCCGCATCGTGCTAGATATAGGATTCATCCATGCTCCCTTAGTGAGAGCGAGATTGATTCATAGCTCCTCGAGTTCTCTTTCGAGGCGGCATAATCACTCCTTCAATTTAAAACCATTGAAAATCTTTAGTTCATGCAAAACAAATTTCAAATCATGTAAAACAATTCAAATAATGTGAAACAATATCAAATCATGTGAAACAATTCGAAAACAATGCAAATTATTCATTTAAAACAATGCACGTTCATTTCATGTCTTACATTACCCTTTCCTGACAAAGATACTCCTAAACTAAGTCCTAAACCTGGACCTCAACCTAGTCACTTTGATACCATAAATGTTGGACCCCATTTCTGAAGCCTAACTATTTGGAAGTCATAAAACGTGAGCGTATTACCATATAGGGTGATTTCAATAAACCCTCATTAGCCACCATCCGTTCATCTTCATTATCATAACATCCTAAAAACTCTATGTCCATAACCAATTCATGCTTTTCCAACTTATCCCTCATTTTTTTCCATCAATATTTTTCATATCAACATCAATGAGTACCAATTTTTATGAAGGGATAGAAAAATATTCTAGGACTCTATTGGTTCAAGAATAACTTCATTTGGAGGTCAGATGATGAAGTTATGGCCATCAAATGAAGTGAGTCACTCTAAGACTGAATAAGATGAATCAAACAAAAGGATTCAATCTAAGACTGAAGCAGACGAAACATGAATCAAACAGGAGGATTCAATCTAAGATCGAATCAGAAGAATCAAACAAGAGGATTCAATCTAGGACTGAATAAGACGAATCATGAACAAAACAAAAGGATTAAGTCTAAGACTGAATTAGATGAATCAAATAAAAGGATTCAATCTAAGACTAAGTAGACAAATCATGAATCAAACAAGAGGATTAAGTCTAAGACTGAATTAGACAAATCAAACTAAAGGATTCAATCTAAGACTAAATCAGACGAATCAAACAAGAGGATTTAGTCTAAGACTACATCAGACGAATCATGAATCAAACAAAATGATTCAATCTAAGACTGAATCAGGCGAATTAAAGAAAAGAATTCAGTCTGAGACTGAATCAGACGAATCAAACAAAAGGATTCAGTCTAAGACTGAAGTAGACAAATCAAACAAAAGGATTCAGTCTAAGACTGAAGTAGACGAATCAAACAAAATGATTCAGTCTAAGATTGAATCAGATGAAGGGATTCTACAAGGTCTTCCTCACATCACCAAAAGTTCTATAACACTAACTACACTCTCCGAATCTCAACTTAAATGATTCATCACATACAACAATTCTCATCATTACTATTGCTATTCTGTATATACATCCTATGTAGCATCTCCACTTATAATGATCATAACTTTTAAGCTTGATGTATATAAATTTCATATTTTATATCATTGGAAAGCTAGAAGGATAATCTACAATTTACAAGAAGACAACTTTGTCTAATTTGACCTAGATTAATACAGTTTTTCTTCCCCGAATTCAAAATCCAATTCCAACCCTATGGAAAAATTGAAAGATGTAATATGTAAACTTTGGGAATCATGAGAAAAACACAACCATATTTCATTATCATTACAAGATAAGAGTTTACAAAGCTTTAATGGACATTTTCAGCCATAATACATCATAATCCAAAAATACCAAGTTTGCATAAACTAGCAATGCTCAAAATATGTCTAAAGCCTTGTTTTACAAAATTAGCTTAAAATGTAAAAACCTTGCAAAAGTGGAGTGATGCCTCGACTCTCTCATGCTCTTCACCTGAATATGGGACAGATAAGGAGGTGAGCTTAAAGCTCATGGGTAACAGTTTTACAATCAGTAATAAGCAAAAGCCATTGAAAAATATATTTCCATTTTAAAGCTTACATTGGATCATAAAACACATACTTTCTAATGCTCAATTTGTCAACCAATTTATAAGCAACATAAATCATGCTTTCAACAAACTTGTCAACATATAAGCACATCAAATGGTTTGAGTGGATCCAAAATAGAGCGTACTATACAATCCCATTTAATGGTCTTGTGTAACCGTGAACATATAAGAGCCCAAAAAGTAGCTCTATACCACTAGCAGGAAGGTGGGAAAGGCCTTTAGTCAAAGTGCACTTCATATACATAGGGGACCACCATAAACCCACATAATCATGCATTTCATATCTTGTAAACTTGTTGCCTAAAATGACACATTTTTGAAACATGATTTCATAAACTTGATATCCTTTCAAAATCATTTTTGTTTTCATTTCATCAATCAATAACACAATACATATACAAATATGTAACATTTTCTCAAAGCATTTAAAGAACAATAAATGCGCATTTATAAAGTAGTTGAAAACATTTATTTCCATTTCTTGAAAGAAACATTTATGCCTATTTACTCAATTATAAAAATGTAACCCACCTTGAATTCCTTGCTTATAACTTACTCAAATATGCCTCTCCTCTTACTCCTCTTATCTTTCTTGATCCTCTTTTCATAGGAAAAAATCCCAAATTTAATAGGGTTGCAAAATTGGAAACCCACAAAGCACATTCACGAAAATTGTTTTTAGGAAACTTAACCCCATACATTTCTTAAGCTTCATGAACCAAAACTTTCTAAAAATCCAAAAGACTAAGACCTTCCCTTGAATCTTCACCAAATGAAGAGATTATTGACTCAAAAGGAAGCTCTTATCTTCATCTACCTTTTTCTTTACTTACACAACCTCAAAATCTCTCTAGAAAGCTTAGAAAAGATGAAATCCTAGCTTAACTCTCTTCTTTTCTCTCAACCACCAAAACCTCACTTCTTCTCTTCTTCTCTTCTTGTTTTTGTATTTTTTCTTCTTCCTTCTCTATTTTCGTTTTTCCTTCCTTCTTAAGAGCAAGACACGTTTCCCTTTTCCCATTTTACCCTTAATAAGTGTCAAAAGTCCATTTTGCCCTTCATTTATGCCTTATGTCTTTTAATGCTTAATTAGCCTATAAAAAATGCAATTGTACATTCTTACCACTTTTAATTTCAATTAACCCATGAAATAAATCCTACTAACATAGATATAAAAAAATTTACTCCTAAAAATTTACCTATGCAAACTTCATAATCAATTTAAACCATGCTTAATTCACCAAAAAAAATTTGGGGACCAACAAATTTGAACATAGGCATATTACAACTTATATTCATTTTGACAATAAGAATTTTATTAATATCAACATGGTGATATGCTCATTAACTAATGATCTGAAATAAATATCTTAAGCAATTACCCATAGATTACAAAAGTATAACCCTATTAAATAACAATCCAAAATACATAATCTCATTAGCCACCAAACATAAATACAAAACCATAATAACCATTAACCTTAGTATTAACAGAAAAAGAGATCATAATTGTTCAACATTTATATAATGATGTCCCACTAAATATGCATTGTTGAGTGCTCACTACAGATTGGCCATGCTTCTTTGGTCTTTTCTTTATACGTTTCTTTTTAGTAACTCTCTTCTTTTATAGTTGTAAGAGGCAAATGATTTTCCTTCTTCTTGACGTTGCTTTAACTTTAATACATGGCTCTAAATAATAGTGTTTTGAAAACCAAACCGAATTGATTGGTTAGACCGGAGAACCAGTGACCCTGAACATGAAACGTTCTGATTTAGCCCTTATTTTTTGTGAGTGATTGGCCCGTTTATTTTGTGGTCTAACCGGTAAAAACCTCTGAACTGGTGTAAGAAATGATTGGTTGATCCATTTAAAATTCCTTTATTTTGGAAACTAAAAAGCTACAAATAAAAACTCAGAAGGAATTAAGAACAGAAACAAAAACGCATGTCACTTTCTCTCAAGTCTCAAGTTTCATCTCAGCCACTGCCACTATTCACTATTCATCGGTCACTATCCTTATCAATGCAGGTTTCTCTTTATCTCTCTCTCTCACATCTCTCTATCTCTCTTAATAAGTTTGTGTTTCGTTTTTCCTATGTTTCTCTTGGGAATTTACAGGTTCATTTCTTTCGGGATTCAGTGGATTTTTATTTTTATTTTCATTCTCCTTTGGTTAGAAGTCAACATTTCAATGGGTATGTTTCTGGATATCCATTTTTGCATCTGTTTCCATATTCAAGCTTTGAATTTGATTAATAATTCTTAAAAATATCTTTCATTTCTCTTTTGACTTAACTTTTCAGTCTTCACTATTATTATACTCTTTTTATCTACTAGACTAGTCTTGTCAAACTTATGTTATGCAGAGACCTTTCTTACGTGCAAACAACAACATTAATAATTTGAAAGAAACAAAATTCATATGGTACTATCTAAAGTTCTATGTAAATTTAGCAAATTTTGTTGCGTTATGCCTTTATCTAATCACTTTTTTTTCAAAGAACGATCCAAGTTTTGGTCCTTCTTTGTTTAATTCTGATTATAGAATTTGCTTAATTCTAATTATGGACAAGTTTTTTTAAAATCACATATTTTTGTTCTTTTTTTTGGTATCTTCTAGTTCTGTCTCAATGAGATTATTAGATGTAAGAATTTAATTGCTATAATTTGTATCACCTAATAGCTTATTATGAGTAACTTACCTATATAAAAGCTAGTTTGGTACATAATCTATTATCTAGTTAGTGGTCTTGCTAAAAAATTTAAGATTAGAGAGATTTAATGCTATATATGAATACGACATTATAAAATTTTGTGTAATTTTTATAAGAAGTTTAGAATTTAGAACCATGGATATTCCTAATGAGATTAGTACTCCAAATGATTCAAATACTCCTAATCCCAACTCATAATCATTCTGAGAGCAATCTACAACGAACTCAGTTATTCCACATCATTGAAAAACTGATCTTGCATGGGAGCATTTTTCTTTGTATAAAGAGGGCGCTACTAATATGTTTACTTGTCTACATAGCTCATTGTTTTATAGAGGAGGTGGCATAAATAGGATGAAATAACATCTTGCTGGTGTACTTGGTCAAATAAGTTCTTGTAAAAAGGTTATTCATGATGCCTGTAAAAAAAATGTTGCAACAAAAGAAGTGAAATGAGGATTTGAATGAAGCATATGGTGATCAACCGGAATCTCAAAAGGAAATTCAAGAATTACAACAAAAGTGTTCAACTAAGAAACAACCAATTGGTAAACGCAAAGAGAAAAGGAAAGCTATTGATATGGAAAGGTATTCATATTTTGCTCCAAGGATAACTCCATGGTCTTAACCAAGTTTGAGACGTGTGTTATCTAGTAAGGAAGCAATTCACAAGGCACATATTGCAATTGCTAGATGGAATTTTGATGCTTGTATTCCTTTCAATGCAATTCAGTCTCCTTACTTTCAATTGGGTCTGGGATTAAAGGTCCATCGTATTATGATTTAAGGGTTAATTTGTTAGGAGATTATAAGAGAGAATGTTAGCTACTTGTTGAAAAAAATCGAGAAAATTGGGCTAAAACAAGTTGTACAATCATGGCAGGTGGGTGGAGTGATGAAAGACAAAGAACTTTGATAAAATTTCTAGTTTATTGTCCAATAGGTATAATATTATGAATTTGGTTTGTTATTATACAAGTTAAGCTTTTTAACTTTGTTTATTTTTTTACAGGTATAACATTTGTGAAATCTGTTGATGCTTCAGATATGGTAAAAGATGCGCGATCATTGTTTAATATGTTTTCTGAAGTTATTGAGTAGGTTGAAGAGGATAATGTTATTCATATAGTGATAGATAATGCAACAAATTATGTAGCAGCTGGAAAATTGGTACATGAACGTTACGAGCATAGTTTTTGGTCACCTTGTGCTGCACATTGTTTGAATCTCCTTCTAAAGGATATTGGTAATTTGCCTCATGTTGTAGAACTTGTTTCAAAGGCTTCAAAGGTAACTTCTTTTGTGTGAAATCATATAATCTTCTTATCTTGGTTAAGAAAAAGGGAACGTTAGAGAGAGATAGTGCATCTAGGGGTAACTCGGTTTGCCACTACTTTCATTACTTTGAAAAGTATTTATGATCATAAGCATGACTTAAAAACTTTGATTATTGATAAGCAGTTTACTAGCCATAAATTGGCAAAGATTGCAACAGTAAAATTTGTTAGTTCTATTTTATTGGATAGCAAGTTTTGGAATGATTGCTTAATCATAGTGAAAGTTATGGCTCCTATCATTCGATTGTTGAGAATTGTAGATGAGGATGAAAAACCTTCTTTGGGTTATGTTTATGAGGGCATGCTTAGGATAAAAAATGCAGTGAAGGAGATCTTTAAACAGAAGCCACAATTATATAAGCCTTACACCAATATCATCAAGGCTTGATGGGATAAGCACTTAAAGCTTAATCTTCATGTTGTAGCATATTTTTTGAATCCTACTTTCTTTTATGCTGAAGGCTATCATGAGAAGAATATGATTGTATCTACTCTTCTTAATATGCTTGATATAAAAAGTTTTTGTGTTGACTTATTGAAAGGCATTCAAGAGATTCAAGTTTATCTTGATTGCTAAGGAACTTTCAGTCAAGAAAGCACTCTTAAGGTGTTAAAGTTAAACACCTTACACCCTGGTAATTATTATATTACTACTAATATAATGCTTTTTAATTTTTAATATATTCTTTAATACTTTTAATGTTTATTATCTATGAGTATTTTTTTTGTTTGATAATTACAATTTTTAGTAGATGAGTGGTGGCGATTGTATAAGGGTAGTGCTTTATCATTACAAAAGTTGGCTATTCATATTCTTAGCCAAACATCTTCCTCTTTTAGTTGCGAGAGAAATTGGAGCTTTTTTGAACGCATTCACACAAAGAAGAGAAATAAATTGGAGCATCAAAGGCTATATGATCATGTTTATGTCACTTACAACTTGCGTTTGAGGAATCGATATTATGGTTCTCCAGTTATTTAAACGTTAATAAGTTATTATTATTGCTTGCGATTTCCAACATAGTTATATTTAAACCTACCATTAATGTTTTTTTTAGGTTGCCAATCAAGAAGATGAAATATGATCCTATTGATTATGAATCTATAGACAAACTTGATTTTTGGATAATTGAAAGCAATGGATCCCCAGAGCTTGGTGAGGAAGATCTTGAAAATGCTATTTATCAGGAAAATGCAATTTCAATAATTGATGAAGCACCACAACAACATGAAGGTTATTATTAATTTACTTTGTAATATAATATTAAAGATTAGATA
>JANSVA010094067.1:0-10866 GCA_025504915.1 Erythroxylum reticulatum
ACTTTTATTTTATGCAATTTGATAGTAAAAATTGTCACAATTGGTATTAATTGCATTTCTTAAGTTTTCTAAGAACAGTTGATATGGCAAATTGCTAATTTTTGATTGTAGGATCCCCAAGGAGAAGGGAGTCAACATGCCGAATTGAAGTCAACAGGAGATGATAACCTTCGGGAAAAGTTCGTCGTGGTGAAGAACTAGGAATCCAGGCTGAGCCTTCGGAAAAGTTCGTCGTGGTGAAGATTAATTCTTTTGCTACAGCGAAGGATCCAGAAAACACCCTAATGCTGCAACGAGCTTGCTGGTCGCTGCGGCGAAACGTCGAAAACCCGAACCATTTTTGAAAATTTCACATACTGTATAACCCAACCGAGCAACCCGTTTTAAGAAAAAACCTATTTTTGGATAAGTTAGAGAGAGCCGACATATATATACATGAATATTCCATCAGCTGGGGGGAGGAGAAGAGGAGAAGAGATGCGACACACTTCACTGCTTTAACACTCACGGTTCCCTTCGAGGTTCCCGGGGGGACTTGTCTCATATCTTTTCTCTTCCATTTTTCACCGCCAACTCCCACGATGGTTATCTCGGGTTCATTCCTAGTTGTGAGGTTTCCGTTTGCAATGTATGGCTAGGCGTTTTCGTTCCTCTTAAAGATGTAGCGATGGATAGAGTTCAATGGGCTTCAAAGGGGAGTGGTTTAATCTATGTTTAACTGTGATTTATGATTTCCTAGGTTTAGGATTTGTAATTTGTAGTTGAACATTCTTGATTAGAGTTTAATCAAGTGTTGGATATTCAATGTGTGGTTTCGATTTGTTGATGTAGAACTTGGAGCTTAAATATATGGAGTCTCATATACGTCTATTTGTGATCTTGTTGATTCTCTTTTATCTGCCTAGTTGTGTTTGATATTGAGGTGATTCCAGTTCCCAAAGTGACTTGTTGCATTGACTTACCCACTACACACACTAAGGCATTTAACAAGGTCTTAAGAAATGGAGTTCATTGATTATGATCTTGGACTTAAAGAGTTCTTCAAGTTTGTTGATGTAGAACTTGGAGATTGAATATATGAAGTCTCATGTATGTCTTTTTATGATGTTGTTAATTCTCATTTATCTACCTAGTTTTGTTTGATATTGAGATGATGCTAGATCCCGACCATTTGCATTAACTTACCCATTGCACACACTAAGATGCATTTAACAAGGTTTAAGAAGTGGAGTTCATTGATTAAAACCTTGGACTTAAAGAGTTCTTTAAGGTTTCCCATTTGAAAACTTAGTGATTTTCACTCCACCTAAGATTTGTTTTGAACTATGATAGCCAAAGCTTATTTTCGAGAGGATCCTATCACTATTTGAACGTTTGTTTTATCTTTCCATTTTCTATTTCCAAAAATCCAAAAATACTTTTTACACACTTTTCTTACAATAATTCAATTTTGTTAGATTTCTTTAAGAACCAAAACCCCCCTCCTAACCAATTTTAGTTGCATTTTATGACAATTAGGCTAGCTTAGGTCTATTGCATTAGGTTCTAATTAAGTAAGATGACCCAAGGTTGCACTCTATATTGCAATCCTTGGAATTAAAATTTTAATTTGGGTTCCAAGGGAGTGATTTTTAGGGATAATCCTTTAGAGGTTGGACATGAGTGGAGGATGGGAATGGAGTACAGGACTGCAAAAGAATTTAAAGATACTGTTAACGATTATGTAGTACGTACAGGATATAATGTTAGCTTGAAAAAGTGTGAGAGTACTCAGATTAGGTATATTGCAAGGATATATACATGAGTTCAAGGTAAGCAATCTTGGGTCAATAATTAAGTTACAATTATCAAGAAATCAGGAGAGCTCATTGCTACACGTATGTTATCTTATAAAGTTAATCTTCTACTTCATTATGTACTGTTATATAGAATATTAATACTTCTTTATATTTTCTTGTAAATTGTTGAAGTTTAATTGATTTTATATTTGTTTTTACACCATGAAAGGAGGATGGAAGCATTTGAGAATTTTTTTTAGGATTGATGGATGCTTCCTAAAGAAGGGTGATGGGAAGCCTATTGTTAGGATCGGTAGATAACAATGTTGTAGTTGTCAGGCATGGGACCAATATGGATATTTGTGCAAGCATGCAATTGTGCAATCCATCACTCGAGACAAAGGGACCTTTGTTGATTGGTGCTATTAAAAGGGTTGCTTCTTGAGTTTTTATGAACATGTGTTAAAAACAATACGAGGTGAAATTTTTTGGCCTTCAAGTAATGTTGAGTTGATACATCCTCCACTTAAAAGAGTTATACCTGGTAAACTGAAAATTGTAAGAAGAAAATAGCAAGATGAGCCAAAGAAGAGGAAAAATCCACACAAATTGAGTTAGAAAAGGCAAGTGCATAAATGTCGAAATGTAATCTTCAAGGTCATAACTTTAGAAAATGCAACAACAAAAAATCAAGTCAACATAATGAGGCTTCTTCACAAGTGTGTTTTGTTACTTCAATCATATTAATAGAGTTTTATAAGCATACAGTTATATAATTATGTTAATGACGTTAGAATAGAGGGATCTTCATAGGTATATAGTTTTCAGTTTTATATTACTTATTATTTGTACTAATTACTGAAAAAGATGTTTTTCATTATAACTACAGTTAAGCGATGGGAATTTGGTTAATGAAAATGTTGGAGTGACGGAAAAAAGCAATATTATAAGCTTTTTTTTATCAATTTGTCTAACTTTAAGTTTTTCATCAATTTGTTTAACTTGTAATAATCAGAAAGTTTGTTTGTAATATTTTTTCTTACATTTTGTAGGTTGGTACACATACAAATGCCAATATAAACCAATTTGGACATGTTGACCCACACTCGTTTCAATTATCATTTTTATCCAAGGGATTTACGATTCAGAGGATGTCCTAGTATTACTTCACAACATTTGCAAGCTGAAGCAAGTAGGAGGAGAACCTTATTTACTTCATCATCACAACCTAATCTTACGCAGTCAAGAACAAATCAAGAAAACATCGATTAGTTGTATAGATACAATGTATACATATTTTTATTGTATACATATGAATGTTTGTTTTGTTTAAATACAATGTAAATACTTTTGTTAATTAGTATGATTTGCTACACAACCCCTTCTCTCTCTCTCTATTTCAATCTCTCTCATATCTTGACTTTTTTTTTTCATATTTGACAACATATAGAATGAGTAAATTATTCATTGTATATAAATTCACATAGCAATTTTGTTATTCATATACAACATATTCATTATATGAATTATGAGTTGGTTATATATAGTACAATTGTTTTTTTAATTGAATTACATAATTCATATACAACATATTCATTATGATTTGTTACACAACATAGCAATGTATATTAGTTATATATTCATAATCAAAATTTTCATAAGGTACATGAAATTAATATCATCCATTACGTTGATCAAATTCAATACAATATCCCCATAATATATTTGTAAATAAAAAGTAATACAACCATAAGTAATCCTATTATAATAACATTGTTGATTAACATACATTTAATTTGTTTTTTCTCTTTTCTCAATGAATGTATGATTCTGACCTTTGTTTGTACCCTTAGAGGTCAAATCAAAAAAATAATCCAAAGATTGCAATATAGGATGCAACAGCAAGCTAATTTGGTAAGGAGGGGGTTACGATCTTTGAAAACGTGTACTAAATTGAATTGGAAGAAAAGTATGTAAAATATAATTTTTGATTTTTGGGAATAGAAAATGGAAAGATTAAGACAATTGATCAAATAGGGATAGTATCCTCTTAAAAATGAGCTTTGGCTATCATAGTTTGAAATCAATTTCTGATGGAGTGGTAATCACTACGTTTCATATGGGTAAACCTTAAAGAACTCTTTAAGTCTAATATCTTAATCAAGGAGATTTCATTTCTTAAAACCTTGTTAAATGCTCTTAGTGTGTGCAGGGGATAGGTCCATGCAACAAGTCACTTTGGGATTTAGAATCAACTTAATATCAAACACAACTATGCAAGATAAAAGAGAATCAACAAGATCTTAAATGGACATATATGAGACTTCATATATTTCAGCTTCAAAGTTCTACATCAATAAATCCAACCACACATTGAATATCCAACACTTGATTAAACTATAATCAATTTCAACTATAAATTACCAATCCTAAACCTAAGAGTCCATAAATCATAACTGAACATGGATTAAGCTACTCCCCTTTTAAAGCCCATTGAACTCTAGCCATTGCTACATCTTTAAGAGGAGAGAGATGACTAGCCACGCATAGCTCTAAGAGACTTCACAACCAAGAAGCAACTGGAGACTCCCATAGAAGCAGTCGACAATGGAAAATGAAAGAAATGGATGATAACGTGGAGAGGACAATGATGCATAAGTAGCTATGTGAAAAAGATGATATATCAATATATAGATGGCGGCTCGCCTTTCTCCTTTTTGTTATTTAGCCCAAAATAGTTTTTTCTCAAAAACAAGTTTTGGGTCAGGTTGCATAGTGTGTTAATTTTTTCAAAAATGGTCCAGGTCTGTGCTAATTTGAACGTATCATCACAGTGAAAGGAAGAGTTCGCTGCGGCGAACTTTGCCTAAAAGATTTATTTAGTAAATTCTAGCTTTCTCCATGGTACAAAAATTATCTTCGCCGCGACGAACTTTATCTGAAAGGTCTCTTTGAAGATCTTCTGATTTTGCTGCAGCAAAACATCATCCTCGCCACGACGAACTTTGCCTGTTTCCCTTATTGACTTGTTAAATTGTGCTCTTGGTCTTCACTCCTTGGCTCTACTTCTTAAATGTCCTACAATGAAAAATAGTAGTTTACAGTATCAAATATTCTAAAAATAAATTTAGTGCAATTACTAATTATTTGTGACAATTTACCCTCAAACTACATTAATTCAAAACAAGCACTCATGAGTTAAATTAAGCACAAAATATGAAAATAAGAGCCAATAAGTATAATAAAAACTATGAAATTGTCACCAATTGATATAGAAAACTTGGGTTCAATCAAATTCTCCCACACTTAGACCTTTGTACATTCGGACAAAGTTTATAAAAGTCAAAGAGACACAAGTGTAAAAGAAAATTCTGACCATGCTTAAAAATGAGAGTAGAGAATCAGTTAAGTCACTTCCTCAGAAATCAACCCAAGCAGACTGAAAGAGCGCTAAGAAAATAAACACAATAAGTATATAATCTAAGAGATTGGGTAAAAGGGATTTCTCTTAAGGTAATGTGTTTAATCTCTCAACTCATTTGTCTTGGGATAATTTCACTCTACAATTTGCTTAGTCCATTTTCTTCCATAAGCTTATGATAATTCTACCTCTCCACCACAAGAGCTATAATTTTGAGAATCAAGAGAACTTTTCAAGGTTGTAATGTACGTATGGCTAAATGAAATGGATTGAATAGAAGAAGGAAAAATGATTACATTCATCACCATTATTTTTCTCATAAAACAAACGCCAACAATGCGTAAGAAAATATTTAAACAAACATCAAACATAATTTAACACATTTTTATTGCATTTCCCTTTTGAGAAAGCTTTCTTTTTTTTCACACTTTTTGGAAATCTTGGAACTTTTTTTCTTTCTTTTCTTTTGTATAGAAATGCTTGTTTTGTTTTTTTATCAGCTTTATCTGGAAATGAGATACTCACATTAATTATGAAATATGCATGCACTCAAAAGAAGGCTCAAAGTGGGTAGCAATGGTTAAGTGTTTGGGTAAGTAGGGTTTTGAAAAGAATGCCTCTATCATATTAACAAAATTTTATTTCATCAAGCTTTGATTAAGAATTAAAACAAGTTCTAGAGAGATATGAAATTAAGAAGATACATACAGAAATGAATGAATTTAGGCCAAAATATCTTTCCAACAAGGTTAGTATCTCAATTAAGCAATCTCAAGGTTTAAAAACGCATAATGCTACTCTCTTAGCATACCCTCACTTGCTTCTCGTGAAAACATTAAAAAGAAAATTAACTAAAATCAACTATCATTTAAAAAACATAGATGGTGTTTTCAAAAGCACATAGATAACTTTGAAATTTATAAAATCTTCGAGACACAAGAGTTAGAAGAATTTAATTTGGGAGAATTATTGAAATGAGGGAATTAAAATAGTTTCTTTTATGAAAGGGATAGCGTTACCCTGGCGAAACCAAGAGCTCGCTACAGCGAAAAATTGCAGAAACGCTTGAAAAATGCAATTCACCTCAATTACCAAGTTTAAAAATTTACAGAGGATACACAAATCACTTGCACAAGCAATTAAATGGCCAAAAAATAATGCATAAAGAAAAATTGCCAAAATGGAATAACCTTCCCCACACTTAAACATGATATTGTCCTCAATGTAAATAACAATTAAAACGCCATGATGCATTGAAAAGTAAGAGGAAGGATATTGAATAGCAACACATCGGGAAATACAATGAGAATTATATAAACAACCAGCTATTAAGTTTTTTACATAACAAAAATGTTACTAAGTATCTAACAAACTGAAAACTAAAACATAACTAGCTAAAACAAAAATAACAAATGACTCAAGCTACTCCATAGGAAGATCATCCCCAGATCCAAATGGACCTGCTCCCGATGTGCCAGTGCTGCTCAGAGGGCCATCTTCATCAGATGGTAACTAGAAGTGTAAATGCTCGGCAAGTAATGCATCCATGCACCGATGATACCACCTATCCCAGTCATATAAAGCCTCACTCTCTTTCTGTCGGGCTATCTCTTGAAAGAGTGTCTCGGAGATAAGAGAGGTCCGTACAAAGTCCATTTACCAGTGAGGGTTTGTAAAGTAATAGGCTCAGGAACGCCCTGAGCTAGAGAATCTTCCTTAACTAGTGCCGCAGTTGTAGAGGGTGCACCAATATCTCGAGCATGGGTGGAGGGACGAGGTGGGTGAATGGTAGGTTTCTTAAGGCGGGTATACCTAAAGAGTGGGGTTGGGTCAAAATAGCTGTCAATCTCTAACTTCGGGACATTGTGTGCTCAAAAAATGTCAGAGATGAGTTGAGAAAAGGTGATGACGTCGTTGAATTTGGTGGTAGTGATGGAGTCACGGAGGGTGGAGGTGATAATATCAGCTATATCGATTGATCGACTAGTCATTAGGAGGTAGATATGTAAAGCTTATTTTTTTGTTACATAGGCGAGGTGGGTGGTTAGGACGATATTGTTGTAGACTAGATGAAGCCAAGGACGAGCTGCAGGTCGGAGAGGAAATCGTTTAAGATAGAGTTAGTAATATAAAGGTCGATGCCATTCGACGCCCTCTTGATAGATGGTACGAATAACATTGTCCAAAAGATAATTGTGGATTAGCTTATCATAGTGGCAATGGAGAATGGGAGGAAGATTGAAATGGTGGAGGATATTAGTGGTGGTGAATGCATTGGGTGCTTTAATACCATAAGTTAATATCCATGGTATTATGGAATCTAGCATACGTATAAAAATGGCAAGAAATTTATCGTTGCTTTGATCGCAGGGTTTAAATAAGCCTGTTAGTTGTGAAGCAACAAGTTGCTGCATGAAGGGATTGTCAGTAGGAGTTAATGAAAAGGGTTGCTCTTTGATGAAAGGCCTAGTGTCTACTCTCTCATAGAGTTCCGCAAAGTTAAAACTATCTGAGGACTTGGAATCACTAGGAGGGCTAGGAGGGGCAGTAGGGGTAGTACGGTTAAGGAGTTTAACATGAGTCATTGTCCTGTAGAAATGCACACCGAATCATAACTAAACAAACTAGTAAAGCAAACTATCCTAAACAAAAAGAATCTAAAAGGGAAAATGGAAAAGAAAAAAAGATAATAACCTAATCTACCTTAAACAATACAAAAAACTAAGAAAAATGAAGAGAAGAAAATACAAGAAGCTCGACGATGGTTGTGGAAAAAAATGAGGGTGGAGACAAAGGAAAGGGGTCAGGGGAGGGTTTAAACAGGGTTTGGGTGTGTGAAATGACCAAAAAGGGTAGATGGAATACAAAAGGTAAGGAGAAAATAAGGGTGGAATGGTAATTTCATTGGGTAAAATTCGCGTAGATTAATAGGATGCAACCTTGGGTCGTCTCACTTAATTGGAACCTAAAACGAATGGACCTAAGCTAACCTATATGTCATGAAATGCAAGCTAATTTGGTAAGGAGGGGGTTTCGATCTTTGAAAACATTAACTTTACTAAATTGAATTGTAAGAAAAGTATGTAAAATATATTTTTGGATTTTTGGGAATAGAAAACGGAAAGATTAAGACAATTGATCAAATAGGGATAGTATCCTCTTGAAAATGAGCTTTGGCTATCATAGTTCAAAATTAATTTCTGATGAGAGTAGTAATCACTAAGTTTCAAATGGGTAAACCTTAAAGAACTCTTTAAGTCCAAGATCTTAATCAATGAGACTTCATTTCTTAAAACCTTGTTAAATGCTCTTAGTATGTGTAAGGGATAAGTCCATGCAACAATTCACTTTGGGATTTAAAATCAACTCAATATCAAACACAACTATGCAAGATAAAAGAGAATCAACAAGATCTCAAATGGACATATATGAGACTTCATATATTTTATCTTCAAAGTTCTACATCAATAAATCCAATCACACATTGAATATCCAACACTTGATTAAACTATAATCAAGAAAGTTCAACTACAAATTACAAATCCTAAATCTAGGAGTTAATAAATCATAGATGAATATGGATTAAGCTACTCCCCTTTTTAATCCTATTAAACTCTAACCATTGCTATATCTTCAAGAGGAGAGAGATGCCTAGCCACGCATAGCTCCAAAAGACTTCACAACTGAGAAGCAACTAGAGACCCCCATAGTAGTAGTCGACGATGGAAAATGAAAGAAATGGATGATAATATGGAGAGGACGATGATGGATAAGTAGCTGCATGAAGAGGATGGAATATTAGTATATAGATGTCGGCTCTCCTTTCTCCTTTTTATAAGTTAGCACAAAATAGGTTTTTTTTATATCAAAAATGGGTTCTAGGTCGGGTTTCACAATTTGTTAAAATTTTCAAAAGTGGTTCGAGTCTGTGCTAATTCGAATTTGTTGCCGCGACGAAAGGATGAGTTTTCCTTGACGAGCTTTTCTCGAAAGATTTCTTCTATAAATTCTAGCTTTCACCGCGGCACAAACATTGTCTTTGTTGTAACAAACTTTATCTAAAAGGTCTCTTCGAAGATCTTCTGATTTCGCTGCGGTGAACTTTGCCTGTTGCCCTCGTTGACTTTTTAACTTATGCTCTTGGTCTTCACTCTTTGGCTCTACTTCTTGAATGTCCTACAATGAAAAATAGTATCTTGCATTATCAATTGTTCTAAAAATCAATTGAGTGCAATTACTAATTATTTGTGACAATTTACCCTTAAACTACATTAATTCAAAACAAGCACTTATGAGTTAAATTAAGCACAAAATTCAAAAATAAGAGTCAAGAAGTGTAATAAAAACCATGAAATTATCACCAATTGATATAGAAATCTTGGGTTCAATCAATGTGTGTCCTCATTCAAAAGATTCATTTGTTCTTCAAACTTCTTTGTTTTGCTTCTTTTATGCTTTTCCTTTGACATTTCACTCCTTAAATTTTAAATCACTTCAATAACTCTCCCACTAAATTCTTTATCTTACCACTTGAAAAACTTGCATCTGCCAACCTACAACATTCAATTTAATTTTAGAAAAAATACCTTAAACAAAGTTTAACATTTAAATTCATTAATCTAATAATAATAATATTGGCCCCCAAATTTTTTTCTTGATGAATAAGTATGATTTACATCAATTATAAGACCTTTATGAAAGTTTGTGGAGTTAATTATTATGTTGATGTTAGAAAGATTATATGATATGGGTTGATTGAACTAAAGTGTTAAGGTTATAAGAATGTTCAAGGGTGTTTTTAGGAAGACAGTTAAGGTTAAAAAAACCTAAGCTTATAAGGAAGGGAAAATTGGACATTTCTCAAACATTAATGAAAAAATTGAAATAAGAAGCGTTGGCTTGCTTTTAAGAGAAGGAGAAAACGTGAATTGGAGATTCGAGAAGAAGCTAGATGCGTGGATAAGAAAAGAGAGAAGAGAGAGAAGCACAAAAAAAGAAAGAGAGAAAGAAGAGAAAACAAGCTAGGGTATCAATTTTCTTAGCTTTTGAGAGAGATTTTGAAATAGTTCAAGAAGAGAAAAAGGTAGAGGAAGAGAAGAGCTTCCATCTGAGCCAAATATCTCTTCATTTGGTGAAGAATCAAAGGATCAAGAAAGGCAAGCGGAGCAAGGGAAGAGGCATTTTTGAGCAAGTCTATAAGCAAGGAAATCAAGTTGGGTACATGTTTATAATAGAGTAAATAAGGCACTACTATTTTTCTTTAAATCAAAGACGTTTATTGATTTTAATTGCATCATAAGTACTGCATTCATTGTTCTTGAATGATTTGTGAAATCTGCTATATGTTGCTACATGAATTGTGTTTATGTTTGATAAAAAGACTTCGCAAATGATTTCTACAAAGATACACATTTATGGAATCAGTTTTCAAGATATATATCAAGTATATGAAAAGTAAGCTTTCGAAAAAGTGCCATTTTAGGCAAAAAGTTTACAAGTCATGAATTATATGTTATGTGAGTTTGTGGTGGTCCCCTAAGTTCCATCATGTGTACATTGGGGTAGTCCATCTCGGCGTAGTAGCCGTACATGTAGGCGCACCAGTAGTGGTTGCAGCGCTCGCGCGCGTAGACGTTGTTGTACCAGATGCGCTCGAGCGAGCGGCAC
>JANSVA010094078.1:0-10866 GCA_025504915.1 Erythroxylum reticulatum
AAAATAGAAAATAGAAAATAACAAACAAAAATCATAACAAAAAATGAAAGGAAAACTACTTAGATATCTCTCATCCCAAGCCATAAACTACTTTTATTTGACTAAATTATACTTTAAATACATGAAATTTCTATAGAACAATAACAATAAACTTTAATGGATAACCAAAACAAAACAACAATAACATCAATGATGGTCACATAAACAATATATATACAAATACAAATACAAACACAAATAGACATAAAAAATAATAATAATATAAAAAAATACATATGAATAAAAATATGAAATAAAATGCATAATAAAGTAAATATAGAATAAGGAAAAGAGTAACAATAAAAGACTAATAAGTACATAAATACACAATCCAGAAAGAAGACAAGTACAAGAATAAATCAAAGAAGTTATTACAAGAAAACAATTAGTTTAAGTAAGAAAATGTTTCAGCTAAATAACTAGGAGGGAAGTACTATGCAATAAAAATTTTGCCTAAATACAAGACATAAGACTTGAAGGAAAATAATTAAAAGTCTTAAGAGAACGAGAATGGCCTCTCTATATATGATCCTATATCTGTATCCTAGTATGCCAAAGTTTTTTATTGTAGACCATGTCCTCGATAAGTTTTAACTTATTCATGTCATTCTTCATCACTTTCACCTAGTTCTTCTTAGGCCTTCCTTTTCTTTCTCTTACTGTCTCTAAGTACCATTTTCTAGGATTGGAAATTAGGCCTGGCCTAGCGTAGCCTCAGGCTTAGGTTTCCCAAGCTAAGCCCAAGACACAACCGGTAATTGCAAAATGAAGTCATTTTGGAAATTTTTAAAATATAAAAAGTAAGGTCAAGCTGGCATAGCATGATCTCGGGTAGAGCCTGGACTCAAGATGGGCCCATCTTATTGCCACCCTACTATTTTCTCACATCTTCTCACTAGAAAGTTAGGGTGTCTCCTTTTAACATATTCAAAGGGCCTAATCATCGTCTCTCTTAATTTTTTATTAATATTAGCCACCTTTAACTGGACTCTTACTATTACATTCCTAACCTTAGCTATTTGATGGCCAACACTCTACTCCATAAAAGATGGTTGACCTAATCACTAAATAGTAAATTTTACCTTTAAGCTTGAGTGATATCTTCTTGACGCATAAAACTCCTGATGAAATTCTCCATTTAAGCTATCTTGATTTGATATGGTGAACTATATCTTTATCGATCTCTCTATTATTTTTGATGATATATCACCTAGATACTTTTAAACACTCTTTTCGTGGTATAATTCTAAACTAATCTTTAACTCTACATTAGAGGCTACCTTATAACCCAAAAAGTTAAACTCTAGGTACTCAGTCTTGGTCGTACTCAATTTAAAGTCCTTTAACTCTAGTAAATCCCTCTAAAGTTCTAACTTGACATTGACACCCTCTTTTATCCCATCCACTAAGATAATATTATCATAAGATAATATACACAAAGGCACATCCCCTTAGATATTCTTAATGAGTTCATCCATCACTAGTGTAATCAAAAAAGGGCTCAAGGAGGATATTTAGCATAGGCCAATATCGATAAATAGATTCTCTGTATCTCCTCCTATTATCATTACTCTAGTCTTTACCCTTTCATATATATCCTTAACAACCTATAATAGGTCATAGGAACTCTCTTAACCTCTAAACATCTCCATATGATTTCCTTAGGTTCCCTATCATATGCCTTCTCTAAATCAATAAAAACTATGTGTAGATTATGTTGTCTTTCCCTATAATATTTCATTAATCTTTTAAGGAGATGTAAAGCTTCTATCATGGACCTTTCTAGTATAAAGCCAAATTGATTCTCTGAGATAGTAGCATCCTTTCTCACTCTCTTCTCAATCACCTTCTCCTATAACTTCATGGTGTGACAGTAGTTTGATGCCTCTATAGTTGTTACAATTTTGGATGCTCCCTTCGTTCTTTTTTTATTTTGAAAGATGAATGAAATATTTCATTAACATTAGCGAATAAATTACATCATCACAATGAAATCTAAGTTAAAACTTGCCCATAATCAGTACATTAAATTTAGGAGATACAAAGAATTAAATTCTTAGAGATTCCATCTAAGCTTCATATCTTGAGCGAGTTTGTTTTGTGTATTCTTTTCCACCATGATATCTTTATATAGTATTGTCAGCTAATTAATTCTTTCCAGTGGCTTCCCCTTTGTATAAACTATTGTTTCTTTCTCTCCAAATTGAATAAATTGTTGAAATGAAAGAAATTTTCAATAGCTCTTTATTTTTATTAAGTTTTTTATCTTTCTTGAAAACCTAGACCAAAAGTTTATTCCATTCGTATGTTTGGCAATACTCCACTAGCAATTGTAGTACCCTACCCCAAACAACTTTGGAGTGCTTGCATAGAAAAAAGAGGTGATTTCTATCTTCCTCCACTTTATTACATAACACACAAATGGGATCATATATACCAAACCATCTATATATCAAGAGAAATTAGGTGGGTAATGTTTTTATAGTTATTGTGTGATTGGAAAAATTCTTGCCTATGTATGTGTATGTGCAAATTTCTTGATTTTTGAATTGTTGTGAAGAATTGATAATTCATGATGAATTATGATTATGTTATACCTTGAAAGAGTTTATAACATTTTGTATAAACAAAAAGAACAAAAAGCATGAAAGTATGAGCATACGATGAAATGATTTTAGCATAAATACGTGCTTTGTGTGGGCAAGAGTGGAATCATTTCATTGGTCACATGCATGTTGACAACAGCCTTCTCCTAGCTGCCCGCTTGTGACATATGAACTTTGAAAAATGGACTCATTTCATTCATGGTGTAAACTTCGATTTCTCCATTTTGTTTCCATGAAACCCTCGAGCCATTTGTTGTGATTGCTTTTGATTTGTGAACATGATGAATAACTGAGTGTTGTGCATGGATGGTTGGATATATGATATGTTCTATATGATGAAATGCCTAACTTTGAGTTTTGGAACTAGAATTAATAATGCTTGATTTCTAGATATATATATATATATACATGTGCTCGAATTTGTGACTAATTACAGATGGCTATAAATATATTAGCCACTGCTCTCCGTAGCTCAACCCATATTTTTCACTCATCAGGTGTAGAACAAGACGAGAGTTGATCCTTGCAAGGCATCGGAAACTCCAAGATAGTTAGAGATCTTTTGCACTAAGTTAGTAACTTTTGGATAGCTTGATAGGCATATCAAACATTAAGCATCCTTATGTATTTTATGTTAAGTTAGTGATATGTATGATGGCATGTAAGTGAAGCTTCTATAAACTCTGTTTGGATTCATTAATGAAATATGAATGCGTTTTGCTCATGCCCTTCCAAGTTTGTATGTTACATTTTCAAGCTTTCATAGGGATAAGAATTTGTGTTCTAGTTTTTGAGAAAAAGTTGTATTGATTTAAGCAAATTTGTATATTATCTTTCTATCTTTCCAAAGATATAAAGTATGAAATTTTTAGATATCGGAGTTGAGAGATATGTTCATTATAAGTTAGTAATGTTCCATAGAAGATATCCAAGACAGCAATAGTGAATGATGAGAATTTGTTGTATGTCATGAATTATATAAGTAGAGATTAGAGGGTTTAATGAAATAAACTTGGTAGTTAAATTGATTTCAAGTGATATTACATTAGAAGAGGTGAATTTGGGGAGATTATGAGTGAAAGAGATGTTAGAATGGATGTAGGAACCATTAGAGATGCCTTGGAGGGAGTTTTGTATCACATATGTCTGTTAGATGGACTTTAAGTCCAGTAAATAGACCTTTTCAGGTTTGGAAAGGTCCTTAGCATCATCCATGTCCATTAAACAGACCTTCACGGGTCTAGAAAATGCTCCAAACCCCATGTATGTCTGTTAGGTAGAGGTGTATGTCCGTTTAACGAACATACACTATACACTTTTAGAAATTCGCGATTTTGACTCTTTAGATGGCAAATCTCTCTTTGAGGTCTTCAAAAAAGTTGTAGATCTCAAAGTCCTCTTTGAAACCGTCCTAGAAAGACCTTAATCCTTTTCCCTAGTAAAAGTTATGCCTACTGTCCAAAACAAGTACAATATGATTGAGGACATAATCATGCTTGAGTCTTTTGGTCATAACTTCATCATCTGACCTCCAAATGAGGTGATTCTTGAACCAATAGATTCCTACCACATTTTTCTATCTTCCATAAAAATTTATAGCCTTTGATGTTGATTTGGAAAATATTTATGGGAAGAAAATGAGGGAATCAGTTGGAGGAGCATGACTTGGTTATGAACACTATTTGGCTTTTTAATCATATCTTGATCTACATTAGTCAAATAGTAAACTTTTAGGATGTTATAAGAATAAAGATGAACTGGTGTTGGCTAAGGAGACTCTATGGAAATAACCCTACAGGATAATACGTTTGCATCTTATGATTCTGGAAAGTTTGGCTCCAGAAACTGGACCCAACATCTTGTGGTAACAGAGCTTGGGTTTTTCCTAGACTTAGAATGCATAGCAGTATGAATTGTTATACTATATGATTACTTTTTACATTATGAATTGATTGATTGCATTAAGTGACATGCATATCACGCATATATGTAGGAATTAAGATTAAAATGAAATGTAAGCTAATCGTTAGTATTTACATTAATAGAGTAAGATTCCACCTCATAGGAGGACACGAGGAGTTTTACAAGGATCGGTTGCACCTGACTCTCTGATAAAAGAGGAGAGTATTGATCAGTCAGTAGTCCTAGGAAATGTTGAGGCTTTTATAGGGCATGGTAATGGACCTTCTCAGGTACAGATGCAAGAGTCGCCTGTTCCGCAGGAGCAAGTACCTTGCTTGGATCCAAAAATATTCCAAGCCTTTGCTCAGACATTTGTTCAAGTCATGGGCCAAATGCTACAATCTTCTGTTCTGGCCCCAGTTAAGAGGGGAAAGCAATTTGACAAGCTGAAAAAGTATGGGGCAGTGGACTTTTATGGGACCACTGATCCAAAAGAGGCTGAGTCTTGGTTGAGGAAGGCAGAAAAGGTGTTAGAGCATATGGATTGTGAAGATGTTGAGAAGGTTAAATATACTATGAGTTTACTTCAGGGAGATGCTCTGCATTAGTAGGAAAGTGTATTAGGAAGTCAAATAAAACTATTGTTGTTAACATGGAAAGATTTCCTAACTGCTTATAAGAAGAAGTATCTGTCTGAAGTGTACATTTCGCAAAAGCAGAGAGAATTTCTGAGTCTTGCCTAGAGGGAAATGACGTTGAGTAAGTATGAATGACGTTTTACACAATTGTCTCGGTATGCAAATGAGATGATGATGAGTGAGGTGGCTAAGTGCCATAGGTTTGAATCAGGACTGCATCTAGCCATCAGAGAAAAAGTGGTGGTGCAAAACTTCTGTGACTTTCAACAACTGGCTAAAGCGGCACTAATGAATGAAAACATTAAGAACATAAAGAGCACCGTGAACAAAAAAAGAAAGGGGATAGAACAGTTCAGGAGGGGAGGAGGTGCTCTTAGGTCGGAGAGGAATGCCAGGACTTTCCCTATACAAACTGAGGAGAGGACCAGTGGCGCGAGCAGGTCCAAACTGGTGAGAACTTCTATTATTTCTCATCAGGCCTCTATAATGGGAGCTAGTAGAATGGGAGTGGGGAATAAGCCATCCATTCCTAAGTGTGATCATTGTGGCAAGTTCCATAGAGGAGAGTGTTACAGATTGACAGGATCTTGGTTCAACTGTGGAGAGAAAGGGCATATGGGTAGAGAGTGCCCTCAGTATGCAAGATAGAAGAGAACTTAGATGCAAGCTTCAAAAAGGGCTAAAACTGTAGGGCATAAGACTGTAACTAAGGTGGGCAGTTTTGAGGTAGCCAAGAGAGTGAATCCTTTAGGGAGACCGAGGGGACAAGGACCAGCTTGGGTGTTTGTAATGACACGGGATCATGCAAAAATTGCTCCAGAAGTTATGACTAGTACAGTTACATTATTTAATGATAATATTGTTGTTTTTATTGATTCGGGTTCTACCCATTCATTTATTTCATCAAGTAGAACTGTGCATGGCAGAGAACTGAGCCTATTGGATACTCCTTTGATTGTTAGTACTCCAATTGGCCAATATTTTATTATTATTCAAATCTATAGAGATTGTAAAGTATGTATTGGTGGGGAACACTTAGTGGTGGACCTAATGTCATTGAAGATGGGAGAATTAGATATGATACTGGGCATGGATACGTTAGAAAAGTATAACACCTATCTGGATTGCAAACAGAAGACAGCGGAGTTCAAATTGGATGAAGGTAGAATGGTAGTGTTTATGAGGGACAGGAAAGCAAGTCCGCCTAGAATTGTTTCAACTCTGACAATAGAGAAGATGATAAGAAAAGGGTGTGAAGCATTTTTGGCCTATATGGTAGACACGAAAGCAGATAGAGGGAAGTTAGAAGAAATTCCTGTGGTCATGGAATTCCCCGATGTCTTTCCCTAGGAACTACCAGGACTACCACCCCTAGGGAAATTGAGTTTCCTATCAAGCTTCTTCCAGGTACTACACTGATCTCAATTCTTCCTTATAGAATGGCTCGGGCAGAATTGAAGGAGCTTAAAGAATATTTAGAAGAATTATTAGAGAAAGGGTACATTAGGCCTAGCTCTTAGCCTTGGGGAGCTCCGGTCCTTTTGTGAAGAAGAAAGATGGATTGTTAAGGATGTATGTAGACTATCGGAAGCTCAGTCATGTCACTATCAAGAATAGATATCCGCTCCCATGCATAGATGATTTGTTTGACCAATTGCAAGGGGCAAAGATTTTTCTAAGATAGAGTTGAGATCAAGTTACCATTGGTTGAGAATAAAGGAGTATGATGTGTCAAAGACTACTTTTAGAACACGGTATGAGCATTTTGAGTTCTTGGTTATTCCCTTTGGATTAACGAATGCCCCTACAGCTTTCATAGATCTAATTAATAGTCTTTAAGCCTTTTTTAGACTGATTTGTCATAGTCTTTATTGATAACATATTGGTTTATTCCAAGTGTGACAAGGAACATGAAGAGCATTTGAGGATTGCCTTGGAGACATTAAGAAATAAGGAGTTGTATGCTGAATTCAATAAATGTGAATTTTGACTAAAGGAAGTAGTGTTCCTCAGACATGTAATTTTAGACCAAGGAGTACATGTGGATCTGAGAAAAATAGAATCTGTGATGAAATAGGAAGCACCTAAAAATATAGGAGAAGTGAGGAGTTTCTTAGGTTTAGCTGGGTATTACAGAAGATTTGTAGAGGGCTTTCCCATGATAGCAGTCCCACTTGTTAAATTGACAAGGAAGAATCAGAAGTTTATGTAGACAGAGGAGTGCCAAAACCATTTTGAGGAATTGAAGAATAGGCTAACAACTGCACCGATTTTGACTTTACTTTCTAGTAGTGATGGATACATAGTATACAGTGATACCTCGAGGAAGGGATTAGGGTGTGTGGTGATGCAAGGAGATAAAGTGATTGCTTATGCTTCTATGCAATTTAAACCTTATGAGATGAATTATCCTATACATGACTTGGAGTTAGATGCTATAATCTTTACGTTGAAAATATAGAGACACTACTTATATAGAGTCACCACTAGGGTGTTTACAGACCACAAGAGTCTTAAGTATTTGATGAGCCAAAAAAAGTTGAATTTTAGATAGAGAAGATGGTTAGAGCTACTTAAAGATTATGACTTGATGACAAACTACCACCCGGGGAAAGCTAATGTAGTAGCGGATGCGCTGAGTAGAAAATCAACTATAGCACATGTGGAGACAGTGTATCTTCCTTTGTTAAAGGAATTAGCCAAACTCAGGGTGACATTGAAACAAGCCGAATCTGGTTGTGTATTGGCTAATTTTACAGTAAGGTCAGTGTTGAATAAGAAGATTAAGGAATTGCAGGAACAAGATGAGTACTTGAGCAAGCTCAGAGAAGAGATTAAAAATGGTAAACCTTCTAAAATAAAGGTAAGGGAAGATGGATTGATTGTGGTAGGTAACAGACTATGTATTCCTGATAAATAAGAGTTGAAAGATGAGATTCTTGATAAGGCACACAATGCGCCTTATGCAATGCACCCAAGGATTACAAGAATGTATAGAGACTTGAAAGAGCACTTTTGGTGGAAAGGAATGAAGAAAGATGTTACAGAGCATACTAAAAGATGCTTAGTGTGTCAACAAGTTAAGGCTGAGCACTAGGCACGTTCAGGAAACCTTAAGCCTTTGTCTATTACGGAATGGAAGTGGGAGAAGATTATAATGGATTTCTTAATGGGATTGTTAAGAACCAGCAGGAAGCATGATGCAATATGGCTTATTGTCGATAGGCTAACTAAGTCAGTGCATTTCTTGCCAATTAGACAAGTAGATTCTTTGAATGCTTTAGCGAAGAAGTATGTGGATGAAATAATCAGACTTCATGGATTTCAAAACTCTATAGTTTCTTATAGAGATCCCAGATTCACCTCCAGATTCTAGGAAAGCTTACAAGAGGTTTTGAGAACTAAGTTGCACTTTAGTACAGCTTTCATCCGCAGACTGATGGACAATTGGAGAGAACAATCTATGCATTGGAGGCAATGTTGAGAACTTGTGTTATGCATCTCAAAGGATCTGCCTTTAATTGAATTTACCTATAATAATTACTACTACTCAGGAATTCAAATGGCACTTTATAAAGCTTTGTATGGTAGGAGGTGTAGAACTCCTATTTATTGGGATAAGGAAGGTGAAATGAGGCTTTTAGGGCCTGAGTTGCTGCAAGTTATAGTTGACAAGATTAAATTGGTGAAAAAGAGACTCAAAGCAGCTCAAGACAAAATGAAAAGTTATACGGATGCACATAGAAGGGAGATGGAATTTGAAATTGGAGGCAAAGTGCTTCTAAGAGCCTCTCCATGGAAAGGAGTCTTAAAATTTCGTAAGAAGGGCAACCTTAGTCCTAGATACATAGGCCCTTATGAGATCATTAAGAAGATTGGGCTTCTAGCCTATAAGTTAGCTTTGCCACCGGAATTGTCTAAGATTCACGATGTCTTCCATGTATCGTTATTGATAAAGTACCAATCTGATCCTTTGCACATAGTTCAACTTTCAGAGGTTCAGTTAAGGGAGGATTTGACTTATGAAGAATAACTAGTGGAGATTCTAGATTCGAAGGAAAAGGTCTTGAGAAGCAAGATAGTAAAGTTGGTTAAAGTCTTACGGAAGAACCATTCTACAGAAGAGGCCATGTGGGAGCCCTTGGAGGCTATGAAGGAGAAGTATCCACACCTCTTCAATGTCTTAAGTAAGAATTTCAAGGACAAAATTCTTTAAGGGGAGAGAATTGTTGGATCTCAAATTTTTTATTATTATTCATTTATTTGTTTCGTTATTTTTAGAATTGAGCCCATTATTTTAGGGAGCCTAAATAGAAATTAGAATTGGGAATGGATTGTTAAAATGAAATTAGTGTATGTTAGGGTATTAGAGTTGTTAAATGGATTAAAGGAGTAGAGACATAAAAGACAAAAGACAAAAGAAGGGGCAAAATAGGGAGAACAAAACTAATGAGGGGTATAATTGGAAGGACAAAGAAATGTGTCTTGAATTAGAAGAAAAAGAAGAGTGAATGTCGTGAGTGTGAGAAAAGAAGAGAAGAGAAAACGTGAGAGAAGGAAAAGAAGAGAAGAAAAATCGAAGAAACTAGGGAAGAAGAAGGAAAATCTTGGGAAGAAGAGAAATCAACTTGGTGGAGGTAAGTTTATCATATTTCTTCTTACTTAGATACGAAAAGGGGTTTTATGTTGAGAATGAAGGATTTGTGATAGAAGAAGATGATTTAAGGGACCCAATTGATTTTAGGTCTTTAAATTAGGGCTTTGGTTTTACTAACCTAGATAAACTATGGGTAGGTTAGTTCAAGCTTGATTTTACCCTTTTATGATTTTGAAGCGTTATGAATTTTATTAAATTTGGATTGAATGAGAAATTGCTTTGTTTTAGGAAACCAAGAGAACCTTACCCAATATTAAGAGGAAAGGCAATCTTAAGCTTGGATTTCAAGCGAAATTAGGTGGGTCATGTATTTATAGTTATTGTGTGATTAGGAAAATTCTTGCCTATGTATGTGTATGTGCAAATTTCTTGATTTTTGAATTGTTGTGAAGATTTTATAACGCATGATGAGTTGTGATTATGTTATACCTTGAAAGAGGTTATAACATTTTGTATAAATGAAAAGAAGAAAAGGCATAAAAGTAAGAGCATATGATGAAATGATTTGAGCATGAATATGTGCTTTGTGTGGGTAAGAGTGGAACCATTTCGTTCGTTACATGCGCGTTGACAAGATCCTTCTCCCAACTGCCTGCTTGTGGCATATGAACTCTAAAAAATGGACTCATTTTATTCATGGTGTAAACATCAGTTTCTCTATTTCGTTTATATGGAACCCTTGAGCCATTTGTTGTGCATTGCTTTTGATTTGTGAACATGATGAATATTTGAGTGTTGTGCGTGGATGGTTGGATAAATGATATGTTCTATATGATGAAATGCCTAACTTTGAGTTTTAGGACTAGAATTAAGAATGCTTGATTTTTGGATATATATATATATATATATGTACATATATGTATATGTATATGTACACATACATATATGTACATATATGTATATGTACACATACATATATGTACATATATGTATATGTATATGTATACATATATATATCTACATATGCTTGAATTTGTGACTAATTACCGATGGCTATAAATATATTAGCCACTGAGCTCTTTAG
>JANSVA010094138.1:0-10865 GCA_025504915.1 Erythroxylum reticulatum
TGTTTTGTATTTTGTGAAATTTCGGAATGTAAAGAAATTATGAATTTATGTTTGGAATTAATGATGTATTTCATGTAAGGAATTGAATTTTTGTATGATTATGAAATTGGATTATGTAAGTAAATTATGGATTTATGTATTGAGTTGAGGTTTAAAGTTTGTGTATGATTATGGACATGATTTGTGAATGATTTTCGGGTTTGGATTGAATTGAGAATTTGAATTTGGAATTGCAATATTAAATGTAATTGGGGATTGCCTAGTGACCTTATATAACGACTTGACTTATGATATTATGTATAATGTTTTATGATTTGTATATTGAGTGGAGAAATTAATAGGAATTGGATTAGTATAATGTGTTTTGGATATGGATATGTAAATATAGGGTTGCGTTTGTTGGGTTGGATTCCGGACGGGGAGCTCGATGATACTGGTTATATTGTGAGAATATAGAAGTGTATTTTGAACACTTTGCAAGTTTGGATTAGTTAAAATGCAGCCGTTATGCTGTCGAAGTTTCGTTAGATAATAAGTTGAAAAAGAAAAAAAAAGATTGAGATGTTTAAAGGATGGTTTATGAGAGTTAGAATATTGTTAAGAAAATTTCTATGATTTGAGTGTTATGAATGAGATCGACTAAAGATGAATGAAATGAAAAAGAAAGAGATAAGAAAAGAAAAGAAAAGAAAATTCATACCGGATTTTTCAGATTTGGATTAGTGTAAGGTTCCCAACGTGACATACAAGAATTTTCGTTATCAGAGATCGGGTCCCAACAGAAGAAGTCAAAAAAAATAGAAGATAAGCCTTACCATGAAAACCAATGATTTAAAAATCATATTAGCTCATATAGTTCAACTGAAATAAATTCAGACCGACTTACTTTATGATTTTTAATAGAAAATCGAATGTGGAACCCACGAGCAACAGTTGATTGAGATCTGTCGGACCCACGAGTAGCTTTTTGTTTACATAAATGTGGGACCCACGAGCAGCAATTATCTTTTGCACGCAGTTTTAACTTTTGATATAATACGCTAGTAGGAAAATTGAGATTTTTAAACAATCTTTTCAATGAACTTTTTTTTCAATCATTTCATAAAATTAAATTTAAAATTCATTATATATATTTATTTCTTTATATTTTAATTAAAAAATTTTCTTTAAATTATTATTGTTAAAAAATAAATTACTATTTTATTCTTAAAAATACAAAATTTATTTAATCTCACTAATAAATTATAATATCCTTATACTTTAATTGAAAAGTTTAAATTATTATTGTTAAAAACTAATTATTATTTTTTCATGAATTTGTTTGATAAATTGAATTATTAATTAGTATATACAAGTAATTTTGCTTAAATAAATTAAGAATGTATTAAAAATAATATTTAAAAAATAAAGAAGTATGTTTAAAGAACATTAAAAAAGAAGTTAGAATAAAGTTAGAGTCTTTATATTGACTTTATTTAAACATATTACAATTTTTTTAGGCTTTAAATAAATAATAATATAGAAATACAATTATTATTTTTTAAAAAAATTTATGGTAGATTAAATATTAGTTTAAATTATTAGATATATTATATTATTAATAGGCATTATTAGTACATTTTTATTTCAATAAAATATTTTATTTTATGTCATACTTATTATTTATTATATACTAGTTTAATAGTAGTTTAATACCGGTTGAATATTTAAACTTTAAACATTTTCTTTACCAGTTCGATGTCCGGTTTCATTTTTAAAATATCGATGAAAACGTAAAAATTACAAGCCCCACATTCTCTTCATATCTATAGACAAAGATTCTTCCATATGTTTAGCATACAAGCAAGCTCTGATAAAATTGATGACTCTATCCACAAGCAGGTTAATAGTCTACTATTATGTTCCCACCAGATTTTGTATATGAAAATCATATATGCTGCTTTGAAGAGAACAACATTGGGTTTACTCCTTTCCAAATTAGCTATGACCCAATTTAATGTCTGCTTCCAATTATAACCAAAAAGATTATAAGGTAACATATCCAAGATTCTACTCCAAATTGTCTTAGTATAAGTACATTGGAAAAATAAGTATTCCTTATCTTCAACAGCAATATCACAAAGTATGCAAGTGGTGTCAGAATTGTCATACCATTGACTCTTAGGTTGAATTCTATTTTTGATTGCAAGTTATGTAATGAAAGAAGCCTTAATTATGAAGTTTGAGACTTGATTATGTAGTTAAACTTGATTATGAAGTTTGAGAAATTTTATAATTAAATATGAGATATTTTATAAATAAATATTAACATAAGATATTGGATCCTATTTAAGCATAATAGGTGTTTAATTAGAATTAGTTATACTTATAATTGAAATTAGAATATTATTTTAACTAAATTATTAAAATGTCTAAAACTAATTATAAATAAGCTTACGGTCTAAGGAGACTACTTGCTTAACCCTCCATACGACATTTGTAGAATTCTCTCAACACATTCTTTAGATACTGTTAAAAAATGAATGCTTGCGTAATTTTTGTGATTAAAATGACTCAATTTTATGAGAGAATTAACCAAATAGTATCTAAGTTTCATAATAACATACAAATTATGATTCATAATTTATTACAGTTTATATGTTAATTATGTTATAAATTTTAAATGATATGGTACAAATATTGAGGAAGGCGTGGACTGAGAAGCGCTTCAAGTGGGATTAATTTGACATTAGATAATCCAGGGCCTCCTCGCATGTCAACTGGCTTGTTTGATGGAGCTTCAACTTCAAATCCATGCAGCATAGTGGCAATTGAAAAGCAAATGAGATTCCAGGTCACATTCTTCTACCACTTCCAAAAGGGATCAGTTTAAGACTGACGTCCACATCTTTATGGGTTGTTAAGAATCTTTCCGGTTTAAACTTTTCAGGATCGGACCATACTTGTGGATCTCGATGAATCTTCCGTGCATTTATGAAAGGACGTCCCTGCTGGTGTGTGGTATCCGCCTACACTACAGTCTTCCATGGATTCATGTGGCAATAATGTGGGCACCGCAGGATATGACCTAAACGACTCTTTGATTACGGCTTCGAGATAGACCAAAATTTGCATGTTTGATTCCTTAATTTGCTTTTCTTTGCCAATATGGATGTCCAGTTCATGTTGAACTTGTGTTTAATTCATGTCGATTGTTGAGCAGTAAAGCCAGGATCCAAGTTAGTGTAACTGCGGTGGTGTCTGAGGCTGCTAATATAAGAGCTTGTAAATTGGAGAAAAAAATTGTTTTAGTTACAAAATTTAGAAGTGTTGGTATCAACAGTAGGCATGGAATTTAATGACAAGGACTGGCGAGCTGACAAGAAAAGGCATACCAGGCACGTAGATATGTTTGACAGAATCAGCATCTCTACTTGACAGATCTTTTGCATCGTCCAAAATAGACAACAAAACATCCATGAAATCTTTATGGCTCTTTACTACTCCTGAAACTTTCTTTTGTTTGTGCTCTTCTAAACCATTCTTGAGTAACATTCTCAAGATTTTTCGAACACTTCTTAATCGCTCTCTCAACTCCACCATCCACCTTCGAAGTTCTGGTGGTGTTTTAGTAGTTTTAATTGTTTTATTAGTAAAAGACTATTTTATCCTTATGGGTTTATCTTTTAGAGTTTATATTATCTTTTGTAGTTACTTTGTGGCGACTTTTGGTCAGTTTGAAAAATATTATTTCAGATGTCTATTGAATTTCTTTGGTTTTTCGAAGAGTTTCGTATAACCTTTGAAAAATTGAACATCATATGCTGTGTCAAGTGGTATCAGAGCGAGGATGTCGACTGAGAGCGATAGCAACGATCTTCGTGACAGTGTTCAAGAGGTTAGGGCTTCTTTTTTAGGAGACGAAGCGTTGCAATGCTTGGAGCAATGTCTGGAGCAGCAGATAGAACACAAATTTCAACATTTCGAGGAGCGTCTTGAAGAGATTGTGGAACGTCTGGAAGCTCTAGGAATTGATACATGCAGGAGGTAGGACAACCGTAGAAGACCAAGGGTGGAGATGGCTGGTGGTGAACCTATAGGTAAAACTGTGCCTGCGAGGAGATAACCAATCTATGATGAGAATTCAAATAGCCGAATAAACTTGGGCATTTTCAACAACATGATGGGTATAGGAGGAGAGACGCCTATAGGGGATTTAAAGATAGAGATACATGGGATTATAAACTGAAGGTGGATATCCCATATTTTAATGGTAGTCTGGGTATTGAAGATTTTTTAGACTAGCTTGCAGAAATTGACAGATTCTTTGAATATTTGGAGATCACACCAGAGAAAAGAGTTCAAATTGTGGCTTGTAGAGTAAAGGGGGGAGCTTCGGCATGATGGGAAAGGATTCAGTCATGGAGAGAGCGCGAAGGGAAGGGAATAGTGTGTACATGGTATAGAATGAAGTTTATGTTGAAGCAAGAATTTTTACCACCAAATTGCGAGCAGATTCTATTCCACCAATATCAACAGTGCAGTCAGTGAGTACGGACAATGCACGAGTATACCGTAGAGTTTATAAGGTTACCAGAGAGAAACAACCTTCTAGAATCTAAAGGACAACAGGTTGCTTGATATTTGGAAGGGTTGAGACCAGCACTTTAGGACAGAATCGGGGTGCAGGTTATTCACAAATTGTCAGAAGCAAAGAACATGTCCTTAAAGATGAAGATAATGTAGCAGGAGCGTAGTAGAAGGAGTGTAAAGAGCTATAGGACTTTAGCATCTACTGATAAATACAAAGTTATGGAGGAGCGTACTCCCCATAGTCATGAGATGCGGAGTCTGAAGGATAAAGTTATATGAAAAAGGCCTATGGTTAAGGCACGAGATAAGAAGATGAAGAGATTTAAGAACCCCTATGCTAAACCACCTGTGGGAAAGTTTTTCAAGTATAGTCAACCTAGACACAAATCTAATGAGTGTCCTTTGAGGAAGATGATTAACTTTACAAAGAGGGATGAAGATGACGAGGGAATCGTTTGCAAAGTAAATGGAGATGATGAAAATGATGATGAGTATGAAGTTGACGAGGGTTCGACGTATGTGGTGAGGAAACTGATGTTAGCACCTAAGCAGGAAGACCGGACCTAAAGGAATCAAATATTCTGCACGAGTTGAACCATTCATGATAGGTATTTGGAGTTATCATTGATAATGGAAGTTGCAAGAACATTATTAGAAAGGGGGCAGCGAAAGGTTAGGATTAATAGTGGAAAAACATCCTAATCCTTATACCTTGGGGTGGATTAAAGCCGCAGTAGACAAGATAGAAATCACAGACAGATGTAGAGTTCCAATCTTCATTGGCAGGTATAAAGATGGAGTATATTGTGATGTTGTTGATATGGATGTTTGTCAGTTGTTGTTTGGGAGACCGTGGCAGTTTGATGTAGATGCTCAGTATTTGGGAAGGAGCAATCAATATCAATTGGTGAAGGATGGGGTCAAGCACATGCTCCTACTACTTTAAACCAAGACTTCGACCTATGAGGGTAATGCTTTCTTATCTATATCCAAAAGGTTCGAAGTGGAGATCAAGGAAACACGAAAAGTACATGTGTTAGTGGCCAAACTAGTGCTGGCGAGTTAGGTAGAGTTTCAAGTGGAAGAGTACCAGAGATAATGTAACCGCTACTACAGGAGTTTAAGGAGTTGATGCCAGATGATATCCCGAATGGGTTACCCCTATAAAGGATATCCAACACCATATAGACCTCATTCCTAAATCCAGTTTACCGAATTTGTCATATTATCGAATAAATCTAAAGGAAAGTGAGATTTTAAAGGAGAGGGTGGAGGAGTTATTACGAAAGGGGCTTATATAAGAGAGTATGAGTCTTAAAGCAGTCCCGCCATTATTGACTCCAAAGAAGGATAGAAGTTAGCGGATGTGTATTGACAGTAGAGCCAGTAACCGGATCATAATAGGGTATAAATTTCCTAGATTTATCTTACATAGTGCAACAATTTTTTTGAAGATTTATTTGAAGAATTAGTATCACCAGATTTGCATAAGGCCAAGTGATGAATAGAAGATGACCTTCAAAATAAAAGAGGGCCTACGTGAATGGTTGGTGATGCCATTTGGGTTGTCCAATACACCAAGCGCTTTTATGAGGTTGATGAATTAGGTACTCAAGCCTTTTGATTGGTAAATTTGTTGTGGTTTATTTCGATGATATACTGATTTGCAATCATTTGGAAGAGGAACACTTATTACACCCACAACATATGCTAAAGGCCTTAAAGGACAACCAATTATACATAAACCTTAAGAAGTGCAATTTCATAATAGATACATTAGTATTCCTAGGGTATATTGTGTCTGCAGATGGGATAAAGGTGAAGGTTAAGGCACTCACAGACTGGCCAACACCGAACAATATGGGGGAACTGAGGAGTTTTCATGATTTGGCAACCTTTTACCGAAGGATTATAAAAAATTTTAACACCATTGTGGCTCCAATGATAGAGTGCCTGAAGAACGGCAAATTTCAGTAGGGAGAAGAAGCAGATAAGAGCTTTACCTTACTTAAAGAAAAGTTATATACAGTGTCAGTATTAGCTTTACTAGATTTTAACAAGCTGTTTAGCGTTGACTGTGATGCTAGTGGTGTGGGAATAAGAGCTATAATCTCACAAGAGAAAAGATTAGCGGCATTCTTTACCGAAAAACTTAGTGATCCTAAGAGAAAGTGGAGTACCTACGACAAAGAATTCTATTCGATAGTGCAAGCACTCAAAAATTGGGAGCACTACTTGGTTGCTAAGGAGTTTGTGTTATATTCAAATCAGGAAGCCTTAGAGTATTTGAAGAACCAAAAGTGGATTAGTAGCAATATGCATGCGAGGTGGTGTCAATTTTTACGAAAATTTTTGTTTAAATTAAGGCACAAGTCAGGAATATAAAACAAAGTCGCGGATACTTTGAGTAGGAGGGCATCCATTTTACTTACTCTCAGTAATGAAATTGTGGTCTTTGAGCAACTATGAGACAATTGTGAGCATAATGACGACTTTGCAGAGGTTTGGGACAACGTTTCTCATGGTGTGCTTATTGACAGATTTTATATCAACAATGGGTACTTAATGGATGATAATCAATTGTGTTTGCCTAGAACATATTTAAAAGAGATGGTATTCGAGAATTGCAAGCAAAGGGACTAACAGGTCACTTAGGACATGATAAAACATTGGCGGCAGTGAAGGAGCGCTTCTATTGGCCTTAGTTAAAAAAGAATGTGTCCAGATTTGTAGAAAGATATTACATATGCTAGATAGCAAAGGGACATTCCAAGAATACTGGATTATATATGCCGCTATCCATACCAGAGAATATGTGGGAAGACTTATTTATGGATTTTGTATTGGGACTACCTCGTATTTAAAGAAGGGTAGATTCAGTATTTGTTGTGGTTGACAGATTTGTTCAAGCTACCTAAAGGTGAGGGGACCAATATTTCTGCTAAGCATATGGCTGAACAAGTGGTAGCAATACATCAAGAAGTAAAACAAAAATTGGAAGCGGCAAACTAATGGTACAAACAAGTAGCTAATAAACATAAACGACTAAAGACATTCGATTTGGGAGATTAAGTCATGGTATTCCTACGCAAGGAGAGGTTTCCTTTAGGAACATACATTAAACTGCAACTAAAGAAGCATGGACCATACAAGATATTAAAGAAGATTAATGACAACACTTATATCATAAACCTTCTAGATAGTAGGGGGATCTCCAACACTTTCAACATAGCATATTTGTCAAAGTTCTATAATTCCGATGATCCATTATACCCAGAAGATTTTGTGTACTCAAGATGAGCTCTTTTCGAGTGGAGGAGATTGACACGAAACTCTAGTAACACTCTGGTAGTTTTAATTATTTTATTAATAAAAGACTATTTTATCCTTAGATGTTTCATCTTTTATAGTTTATATTATCTTTTATAATCACTTTTCGGCAGCTTTTGGTTAGTTTAAAAATATTATTTCATATTTTTATTAAATTTTCTTTAGTTCTTCAAAGGATTTTATACAATCTTAAAAAAAAAATGGAACGTTATAAGTTGGGTTATATTTTGAGTATCGTCTTAAAAAGAAGGCCAGTAGAAACTTCTTGTCATTTGTTGGCGGAATATCGATTTGACAATTGTGTGTTATTTTTCTTCAGAGTTACGTTACTTTTGAAATAGAAACCCTAAGTGGACAATAATTTCAAGTTTGACGAAAACATAATGTGGAACTATTGCATCCAATAATTTCGCAGGGATAAGAATGTAGTACTTAAAAACACTCTTAATTATTAACATTTGACTAAGCAATGTGATTAGAGTATCTTGTCATGAAAGTCATTGTTTACGGGATAATGGCAAATCATTTTCATGTCCAATCTACTAATGAAGCAAACCAGATTTTCAAACCTGCCGTCTTGCATTATCGATGTTTTAAGAAATTGAACTGAAGTTTATAAAAATTAAGATTTAAATATTCAATTCGCAGTATATAATAAATAAAAATTAAAAATTAAAAATTATATAAATATAAAATAAAATATTTTATTAAAATAAAAATACAATAGTAACGTTTATCAATAATATAATAAATCTAATAATTTAAACTAATATTTAATCTAACATAAAATTAATAATAATAATAATAATAATAATAATTTAATAATAGAAATAATAACAATAATAATAATAATTTATTATTATTATTATTTCTATTATTATTATTATTATTATTATTATATTTCTATATTGTTATTTATTTAAAGCCTCATAAAAATTGAAATAAGTTTTAAAAAACTAAATATAAAGATTCTAATTTTATTCTAACTTCTTTTTAATTTTCTTTAAATATACTTCTTTATAATTTAAATATTATTTTTAATACATTCTTAAACTATCTTAAACAAAATTACTTATATATATACACTAATTAATAATTCAATTTATTAAACAAATTCATGATAAAATAATAATTAGCTTTTAACAATAATAATTTAAAATTTTAATTAAAGTATAAGGAGATAAATAAAGAAAATATAATTTGACAAATATAATTTATTAGTGAGATAAAATAAATTTAGTATTTTTTAGGATAAAATAGTAATTTATTTTTTAACAATAATAATTTAAAATAAAATTTTTAATGAAAATGTAAAGAGAAATAAATATTATAAATTTCTAAAAAATAATTTATTAGTTAAGTTGTATGAAAGGATTGGGAAAAAAATTACATTGAAAGGATTCTTCAAAAGTCTCAATTCTATCAAAAGTTAAAACTGCGTGCAAATGAAAATTACTGTTTGTGGGTCTCACATTTATTTTAGTAAAATGATGCTTGTGGGTCCCACAGTTCTGATCCTGATCATGGGTCCCACATAATTTGGGTTAATCCAATGCTCACGCTCGTATCAACCGGTTCAAAAATTTCTAAAAAATAATTTATTAGTTAAGTTGTATGAAAGGATTGGAAAAAAAATTACATTGAAAGGATTCTTCAAAAGTCTCAATTCTATCAAAAGTTAAAACTGTGTGCAAATGAAAATTACTGTTTGTGGGTCTCACATTTATTTTAGTAAAATGCTGCTTGTGGGTCCCACTATTCTGATCCTGATCATGGGTCCCACATAATTTGGGTTAATCCAATGCTCACGCTCGTATCAACCGATTCCAACAAATTCAAAGCTTGGGCCTCAAACGTCTTAATCCTTGTGTGTCGTGAGAAACCTTTCAGGCTTGAACTCGCAACCACAAATTGGGTTCTCGATGGATGTTCCAAATATTCACAAGAGGTATTGTGAATTCAATCGCCTATGAGACCATCTCCCTCAAGAAAACGAAGAAGTTGAAAGTTAGTTTTACGAAAAAAATATTAACTAATTTTTTAAAATATTTTTTTGTTAATTAATTTTCTTAAATTTTGAATTAAAATTGTTAATATGTACTATATATATATATATTTATTTAATTTTAACATTTTAATTAGATATATAAAATCTTAATTATAATAAAATTTAAAAATTGTGGTTATCACATTGATATTTGTGAAAGAATTCTACGTTACATTAGAATCTATCATTACAGCAATATTGAAATTAAATTATTACTAAATTTATATATTAAAAAGATGTGGTTATTACATTTTTGGATTAAAGTTGAATTCTTATTGCGTGAGGAATTTGTGTATATTTGTGGATACCGCGAATCAGCGGCAAACCTATCCAAAACGCGTGTGTGCGGCAACCAAGCAACAAGCGTGTGTATGCGGCAGGTGTGTGTGTACAGCATTGGGTCCATGTGAGCGGGTGGCATAGCAGTGACGTGAGTTAATTGTTGATCGGTAAAAATACACTGCGGCAATCATATATTTTGGGGTTAATAACTGAACAAAAGTCGGGGGCTGTGTAAGACGTTAAAGTGGTGCGTGTGTGAGTTTTATGTAAGGGTGGCTTGTGTAACATCAATGGATTTGACGTTGAAGAGAGTGCAGAGTCAAAGCTGTGTCTGCAACCATTAGGCAAGGGGAAATTAGTGTGGTCCACTATTTGCATGTGTCACATGTGTCGGTTTCAAGGTAGTATAGCCGACGTGAATTAAGGCCATCTCCAACCATTACACCAAATTTAGTGTAAAAATTTAGTATAAAGTGAAATATTCTTAGAACCTTTTTACACTAAATTTGGTGTTACTTCAACCATTCTATACCAAATTTTTACACCAAAATTTTTTTAAAGAATATACCACAATAATTTAGTTACTAACTAATTTAATTTATATTTATATAACCACAATAATTTAGTTATTAAC
>JANSVA010094148.1:0-10864 GCA_025504915.1 Erythroxylum reticulatum
AATAGTGTCATTATCGATAGTCAACTACTATCATGATATGAAACTCATCATTCCCTTGAAGTAAACTCTTTTACTTATACGGAGATAAATCACAACACTACTGTCTAAATCATAGTCGAGCGACCAACTTGATTATTCAACTATGAATCAACTAATTGAGATTCTAATAATATACATGTTTCACATACATTTCCATATCTTTTTTTTAATTAATAATAAATATTTTCATTACAAAAGTAACTAGAAGAAATTTAAGTTATATGTAAATATACTTGCTTTCCAGGGCACTATATTTACATAACTCCAACAAATATGCTTAAAAATTTTCAATATGAAAATAATTTTTTATATCCTTTATATAAAAAAAAATGATTACCTCCTTTTCTTCCTCATCAATTCAAAAAATTTATCTTTTGATACCAATTCCTTACTTAACTCATGAGAAGCTCTTGATAATTTTCGTATTCAAATAAAATTTGGAGAAACCATGGTTATCTAATGTTTGATAGTATAAGATTTACCAATTATTGATTTTTATTTAATATAATTTAATGTTGACATACAAGATAAAAAAATTAACATGTTCTAGTTACCCATCTAACTTTGTTCCTCGAGGATTACCTCTTAAGGATAAGGTTACCTTCATCACCAATATGAAGGATAAGGTTACCTTCATGGACATCTACCAAATCTCTTTCAGTGTTCAAAAATGGTCTATTAGTAATTAGTGGACAATTTTGATCCTTTTCAAAGTCTAGCAAGATGAAATCTATAGGAATGATAAACTTATCCATTTTTATAGGCACATCCTCTACTAAGACAAATGGTTTCTTTAACAATTGATTCACCACCTGAATAAGCATGGAAGTTGGCTTCATATCTCCTAGCCCCAATTTCCTGAAAATTAACAAAGGCATAAATTAATGCTTAAACCTAAGGTACACAAACATTTAGAAAACTCTAGATTTCTAACTACACAGAATGTAGTAAAACTCCTTGGATCTGTAAACTATGAGGGCGTATGGTTAGTAATTAAAGAGCTATAACTTTATGTCATGGAAGCTGTTTGATTGTCATCCCAAGTCTGCTTACTTGATAATATGTCTTTGAGAAACTTTGCATACATAGGTATTCTCTTCAAAACTTCCACAAAGTGCAAGGTAATTTATAATTTCTATAGTCCATGAATGTTGCAAATTTAATATCCAATTTGTTCTTATGAAGTCTTTGTGGGACAAGTATTTTCAGTGGGTAAAGTGGAGGAGGTACATAGGGAGGATCCTCATTCTTCACTTCATCCATTTTCTTCTTCTCTTAGTATGTTACAAGGTGTGGTTCAGCTCATTTCTCTGCTAGTTCTTTTATCTCTGTCCCACTCCTAAGTTTTATAACCTTAAATTGCTCTCTTGGATTTGCTTTGATATTGTTCGGGAGGCTTCCTATACTTCTTGTCTATAATACATTAACAAGTTGGCCTACTTGAACCTCCAAATTGTGAATAGAAAAGTCATGAGTCTTTGCTACTTTCTTAAATTACCCTTCCCTCCTTGTGAAATTGTATATGATCTTGTCCAATTTTGAGTCATTTGTAGTGGACTTGTCTTGTTGAAATGTTAGTAGACCTTAATTTTTTGACTGATTCCCTAAATGGAAAAACCAAAAGAATTTTGGGTGGTTCTACAATTTAGGATTATATGTGTTCAAATAAGGATTATTACCTCCCCAACCACATTTTCCTCCATTTAAGTGGAATTATTACACTTTGTTATTTTCTATGATATGACTCTCTTATTCGTATAGCTCACATTCGTGCTAAATTTCTTTGAATAGAGAGAAAAAGGTGGTTGTTAGGTTGTTTAATTATTTAGTAAGGTTGTCGATTTTAACCAGCAATGTTACTTAGTAAGGTTGTCGATTTTAACCAGCAATGTCATGATTAAATCTACAACAATCATTGCTTTTAGATCCTAGAAGGTTGACTATTGTCTACTTCATTTCGATGTCCAAAGACAACTATTGCTCTCCATCTCTTTTAATAGATCATATATCATTTGCACTGGTGGTCCTGTAATTCCTTTGACGATAGGCATTAAACCTTGGCCTCATGATGTCCATAAGGGTCCCAAGCTCTCTGTGATATATTTCCTCTACCATTGTTTTATTTTCTATCTCTTTTAGCAGTTAACTCTTTGGATTCCTCATTCTTGCCTTGTCACATCTAGACTAATTTGTCTTCTACTTTATATACAAACTTCCCTCCTTTTTTATATATTTCTTAAGATTGGGTACCTCAATCATACAAGAAAGGGTAACAATTTCTTAAATCAAAGGAATTTAAATCATCTTAATGCTAAAATACTTACAATGGCATCAAAAACTTGTTAAGTAAGTTTTATATATAATAATGAAACTCTCAACACCCACAAGTATATCGATCATATCTTGTAGTATAAGATGTTATCATTCCCACGAGGATTATGCAATAGCTAACAATTTGAACCTAACTTTGTGTAAGATATTTAGAAATTGATTTGAATTGAATTTAAATAGAAAAAATTAAAATAAATAATAAAACAAAGCAAGTAATCAAATAGTAGTGATTTGTCAATGAAAACAGGGGTTTGACTAAGATTGAATAACTTAGGAACTATTCTTTCATTAATTTGTTTCCTTTACTACTGTTCATTCAATTTATGTTTGATCCTAGATTTTCTAAGGTATTGATTACTATCTCTTAAGATCTAATTAATTAACCTAATTGAATACAAAATTTCCAGATTTGCAATCTCTCAATTCATAAAACCTTCCCTAATGTCTTCAATTAGATATGAACCTATCTAATAGATAATCAATTTCATAACTAATCTCTCCATTTGATTGATCATTAATTTGATAATTTTAGGTCTATCAAATAGCTAACTCTCATTGTTCAACCTAACACTAATTATTTTGACTCATTCTCTCTATTTGTTGTAAAGGTTATGCATGAACAATTATCACAAACAACTAGAAATATATTACATTCAACAATGAATAAAGTCACAAAATAAATCCAAAATAATTCCCTATCTGAGTTGAGAATTCCATATACTTGTTAACATCAAGAAAATCAGATTACACATCAAGGATAACAAAATAAAATGAAAGGAAAAGAGAAAAAATTGTTTAACGTATAGATCTGGAATGTTGGAATTTTTTGATACGCTTTTTGATCTCTCCACTTTTGATCCACTTTGGTGCAATGGATGCTGAATTTTATTTTTTTTCTTGTTCCTAAATAATTCTTGAGAATTTTAGGATTCTGTCTAGGTTTTTCAACTTAATTTGGCTCCAAACATATTCTAGAAATGTCAAAATTACAAAAAGACTAGCAAGCTAGAAAAACAAAAATCTGCTGGAATTGTTGTTTATCATGCCTGTCATGATCATGAACTTCTTCCATGCTTCAAATTCTTCTCTTTATTTTAGTTTCCTATTTCCATACACTTACAAACACATCAAACACCCCTTGAAACGTAAAATTAGGTCCAATTCTTGCTCTAAATCAAACAAACACTTAGAAAACATAAAATTAGTTCCAATTCTTGCTCTAAATCAAACAAACACTTAGAATACATATGAACACTGACACAATTCTAAGCCTATAAACATTATAATCGTCTAAGAAACACTTAAAGACACACTTAAACATGTAGCAAAACATAATGCAATCTATACCAATCATCTATATATCCTATACAGTTGATGTGTGATAATTTGTTCCCTTATAGTACTTATTATCGTCCTTTGAAGAATTCTAAAAAATTCTTTTTCTTCTTTTATACTAGATTGTGTCTAATCATATATGCCTTTAGCCATATGTGATGTTAGGAGTACCATCTTTCCAATTCCTAAAGGCTAGTACCTGTATTCCCCATATTATATAGTCATTTTTGTCTAGATCTATTATGAGAATTTGCAATTGGAAAAGAGATGACCCTTAGACTCACTTTTGATATGGTAGAGTATTATTTAATATTAACATGGAAATAAAATTATGAAATTAACGACATTTAATTGTTGATAGATAATTGATGTAGACAAATTAAATATAGAGTGACGTAAAAGAGACTTTAATTTTAAAATATAGTAAGTGATAATTATGATAATAATGTAATAAAAATTTTCTATCAAATTATTAGTAAATATTTCTCAATAATTTTTATCAATATTATTTTATTTTATTTTAATAATAATTAATTTAAAATATTTATTTATATTAATAATTATTGGATTAATCATTACAATATTCAAGTTATTATTTTAATAAGATTCAAGTGTTAAAAATTTGGAAAGCATTTTAGTATTTTTAAAAAATTTATGCTTCAAAAAGTGTCCATGATATAATGCTTACAAATCTCCACAGTATTAAACTAGTAACATGTCATCACGCCCCTGTTCGTGGAATAAATTAGTTGATTGGTCTGGTAGAAATTATAATCTCTATGAGGGGGACCCTATTGCTTTCAGAATAATTTTAGGGAATATCATTTATAAATTGTGAACAAAAAGAAACCTGAAGCCCTTTCAAAGGTAAGGCAAGCACAGATCAGTTATCTTACAAAAACTAATTTATTTCATAAGGGAACGGATGATGTCTCAAAAGCTCCTTCTCATATATAACTTTTATATCATCACAGCATAGAGATTATTTTAACATCTTAAAGTTCTTTGGGGAAGATCATGTAACTAAAGGCCATATTGTACAGAAAAGAACTCCTCTACATGCGAATAAAATGCATGATCTAATATGGATGCTTATTATTTATGCTCTGTATGTGCTAAGATTGATATTTTCTCCACCTTTAAAATAATTTGCTTATTGTTGAGTAGTTATAGTTATCTTCTTGTGTATGGTTTGTCTATTCTTGTTTAGTTATGCAAGTTTCTCATCTTAATTTCCATTATAGTTAATTTCTTTTTATGAAGTTAGTGTATTTTTTTAATTTAAAAAAATGAATCTTCACAATATTTGTTATTATGAAATTACAATTTAAAATTATATTCTCTCCCTTAGCATGTTTGCTATTAAAGCGTGATCTTAATCTCAATAGTTTCAACATGATAGCTTTTTTGGTACTTGCTATGACATCAGATGATTGAACAATGATTGAATTTTCTATATAGGAAAATAAGGAAATAAGTAAAGAGGGGGCAACACTCAAACTTTCTTTGTAAATTGAATTTACTTTGGTTTCTTGGCTTAGTTTCAAATGCACTAATACATAAGTTATTTATAGGTGTACAAGATACCTCATTCTACATAAGATACAATGATCTTATTTAATTCAACTTAACTCCTTGAAGTTATAAGTTCATGAATGTAAAGATACATGCATAAAAAAAATACATGAACCAAGTAAAATGAATCAAGTTTGATTAATTGGTCCACTAACATAATTGCTTCATTTTCTAATATCCCCCTTAAACTTAATTCTTTTTTGTGACTCCAATCCATGTGAACAGTTTTGCAAAAATTTCAAACTTTAATCCTTTGAAGAAAATATCGACCATTTGACAATTGTTGTTCATATGAGAAAGATGAGCCTTTTTGTTCTTAACACACTCCCTTATAAAATGAAACTTTGTATTAATGTGCTTGGTTAGATCATGAAACATAGGATTCTTTCTCAATGCTAATGCAATTTTTTCCATAAAAATAATATTGAATTCATTTCAAGCCACATGTAGCATCTTCAATAATTTTCTCAACTGTATTACATGAGTAATGCAAGAAGCATCCGTAACGTATTGAAATCCATATGTAGAAAGAGTCATAATGGGTTGCTTCTTTGAACTCCAAGAAAACCCATTATCTCTAATGAAAAATATGAATCCACTTGTGCTCTTTCTATCATCAATATCACCTCCCCAATCATTATCACTATAATTAGTAAGTTTGAAATTGGGTAAGGGAGAATAGTGCAAGCCATAGTAAATAGTACCTTTGACATATCATTTAATTCTGTTAGGCATTTCCAAGTGAGTGACAGTTGGAGTTTTTACTAAATGCTTTATAACTCCTACTACAAAACAAACTTTCGACCTTGTGCAAGTCAAGTACCTCAAGCTTCTAACAAGACTTTTGTTAGGGTTATGTAAAAATAGTACCCTGGAAAGCAAGTGTACTTACATATAACTTAATTTTCTTCTAGTTACTTTTTGTAATGAAAATATTTATTATTAATAAAACAAAAGAGTTTGGTTTTATTTATATGAGCATAATATAACTAGTCATAAGGTACCAAGATTCTTTTGTAATATACATATACATGAAGATGTTTGGGAAACATGTATATTATTATAATCTAAAATAATTGATTCACAATTGAATAATCAAGTTAGTCGCTTGATTATGGTTTAGACTATAGTGTTGCGATTTATCTCCGTTAAAGTAAAGGAGTTTACTTCAAGGGAATGATGAGTTTCATATCATGATAGTAGTTGACTATTAATAATGGTACTATTAAATGAATATGAAATCACGTATGTTTTTAAAGAATAAAGTAGGTCGTTACTTTAATCTTAAAATATACACTTTAGCCTTCATTTATTATGAACCACAATCTTGATGAGTGGTGAACTCATATGTGTTTCATTATAATTCTTGATATGATCGAAATGGATTTTTACAGAGTATCAATCTAGTGTCTGCATGTTGGAATTATTAATTGAAAAATGTATAAGGGAACATTGACTCAAATAAAGAGTTTATAATGATATCATCACTTCTAGATGTTTTACAGAGGTTGGTGATTAAACTCGCGCTAGTAGTTTGATGGACTAGCTATCCATCAAGTCTCAATACCAAGATGAGATCTTGTGTGTTAATCACCATATAGAGTAAAACAAGAGATCTAGAAGGAAAAACCAACATAAGGGTAAAAGGGTAATTTTATCCTTTATTATGCAGATGGCTATAATAAGGTTCATAATAGAGTTTGCAATTGGACATCTAATTAGAAACATATATTCTCATAATATTTAGTAATTCAAGAGTTCAATTAATTTCCTTTAGTGGAATGACATTTGGTTAATAAGCTGGTATTAATTCTAAAGAGATTAAATTAAGGCCAATTAGATTTCCACTTGGCTTCTAAGAAGGTTATCAAATAAAGTAAGAAATATAAATAGAGGTTTTAAAGCCTATGACTGAATGTTGGGTTTACACTAATTAATTGTTAATTAGAAACCCAAATGAACATTTAATATTAGGCTGGAATTTGGTTTGATTTGATTAATTAGATTGAAAAAAGTTATTAAAGAAAAAAGGAGGGCAAATTTTGATTTTTTTATAGTTAAATGTGCAGGTGCACATTTATCATTAAATTGCTAAATTTAAGATGGTTTTTATCATGCTTCATCATCATTAAATGGAGTAATGATCTTATCATTAAATAGTTTAATGGTTGTCTTTTAATGATGGCATGAACTGTAACTTTTTAGTATTCATTTGACTAAAGAAGGAGGAGGTGCATTGGATGTTCTCTCTCCTTTCTTTCATCTCATAACCGAAAATGAGAGGGTCTCATTTAGGTTATTGATCTTTTCATATAGCCATCTTAAACAAATGAGAAGTGTCTCATTTAATGGCTTCTTTAAAAATGATTAAAGAATGAAGTGATGCATTGGATGAATTGGATGGACAATCAAAAGTAGTGTTATTATTCATGAGATGAATGGATGGATGGATGCTTATAATGTGTGATATTATATGATAGTATGCCATTTAGAATAATTGCCAACCCTAGGCTTTGCCATGCATTCATTATGTATGAGATATATAATGAAACAATATAGGATGATTAATAAATTTCATTTGGACAAGATGGTATTTATTAAAACTTAAAGACCAAAATGATTGAGTTGGAGAGGATGCTTATGTGAGAGTCCACGGTCTCCATATGATGGCCCATTTGCCTATGGTGAACTATTACTCCCCACTGGAGAAAATGAATCCTAGATCTTACATGGTTTGGGTCTCCCAAAGGATAAGTCAACTCACTGGTAGCAAATGTGACCTCCCACTTAGGCATGGTTTGCAAGTACCTTTAGTGGATGAATCAAATGGTTACACACTCAACATATTTTTTCAATAACCTGCCCACCTTAACTTTGTTGATAAATGTATGGACCAAATTATGGTGCTTCTTTAAAAGTTAGGCATGAAGATGCTTGGTAGCTTTTTTAGTGGGATGGTCATAGTTTTTCTTTGAATGGATAAGATGACCCACCGTCATTTAGTCCGTTATAGATAAGAAAAATAACCATCGTATAAATATTTATTTTTTAATTTTTGCTAAATATATCATCATGCATACATGCATCATGATTTTATACAATGTTCCAATATTGTTGACCAGTTTGCTTATTCTTTAATAATTTATTTTTCATACATGATCACCACAATATGAATCCACTCACTATGCTCTTGAATAATAACAAATTAGAAAACGGAGAGAAATTTAATGAATGAAGACATAACTTTGACATTGTTCTCTAATTTGAACGAATTTTAAGGGGATTAATGGACAATGAACCTGCACCTTCAGTCGACAAGTCAACTTCTGAGCAAGTCGAACAACATGAGAGATGGTAGAATGCTGATAAGACTACCAAGTGCTATATTTTAGCTTCTGTCAGTGCAATGTTGCAAAAGCAACTTGCAGGCATGAAAATTATTGGTGTAATGGTACATCATCTATAAGAGATGTTTGGTGTGAGGACCAGGTCTGCAACGGTGAAATCTATCCAAAACTTTCATAATCTTAGACAAAAGTCTAGCGAATCGGTGTGAGATTACATGCTTAAGGTAATCTCTACAATTACTGAGGTTGAGATGCTTAGGGCGGACATAGATGCAGAAACGCAAATGATCATGATCATCAATAGCTTAAACTGTTCTTTTCAGTAGTTTAAGTTAGACTATGAGCTCAACACCAAGGATTACACCTTTAGTGAGTTGATAAATACCCACCAGAGCACGGAGGAGATATTAAATATCAAAGCTAATGGGCCCAAGGCTAATGTAGCATCTTCTTCTAAACTGAAGTGTTAGGGTAAGCAAAAGAAAAAGGGTCCAATGAAAAAGAAGGCCCAAATAGGGGTGAAGGTCCAACCCACAAAAAAGAAGGCCAAAGAGGAGACCAAGGGAAATTGTTTCCACTATGGTAAAAAGGGCCACTGGAAAAGAGACTATGCAGTCTACCTTAAGTCCCTCAAATGTAAACAAGGTATGAGTTTCCTAAGTTTGTTAGGAACTAGAAATGTGAATTCATCTGATTTTTAGATATTAGATTTAGGAGCCATTAACCATAGTTGCAATACTTACGGGGGTTCCAGCAAAGTAAAAGACTACCTAAGGGTCAGTTTTAAGTCAAGATAGCAGATGAATCCTACATTTCAACAGAATTACAGTTATTTTAGACTTTCCTAGTGATCATAGGTTATATTTAGAGGATGTATATTACATCCCAATGATAGTAAGGAACATGATTTCTATTTTTCATTTAATAAAATCTGGCTATTACTTATATTTTGAAAATGTTGTTTCAATATATGAGAATAAGGGTTTTATTTGTAATGTGATAATTAAACAGGGACTGTTCTTATAAAACCTATGATAGGCTTACTAAATAGCACAGAATTAATAAATCCAAGACAATCCAATGACTTTGGAATTAATTCTAAATATATATGGTACTTAAGAATGGGTCATATCAATCATAACATACTTGGCTAGGTAATAAAGTATGGGATCCTGATGGGCTTCGATAATGATCCATTACCCACCTGTGAATCTTATATTTAAGGAAAAATGACCAAGGCCTCATTTCCTATCAAAGGAAATAGATCTGAATCCACATTAGACCTGGAATACTTATATGGGCCCATGAATGTACAAGCTAGAGGTGATTATGAATAGTCCATAACCTTTATAGATGATTACTCTAGATATGTCTATTTGTATTTAATGCATAAAAAAGTGAGTCCTTTAAAAAGTTCAAACAGATGGTCTTGGCATAATAAGTTTGCCATGCAGAATTCCAAGAGGGGTTTCACACCTACTAGAAATGGAATCAAACTTTCAAAGGACCAAGAACCTAAGACCTAAGAGGAGGTCAAACACATGCATAACATTTCATATGCTTAGGTAGTTGGAAGTTTGATGTATGTTATACTTTGCACTAGATCAGATATCTGTTACACAGTGGGATTGGTAAGTAGATTTCAGTCCAATCTAGGAATGGAGCATTGGACTGCGGTTAGGTGCATACTAAAGTATATTCGTAGGACAACGAGCTTAACACTTGTTTACTCTAAAAGTAACCTTATTCCGACAGGATATATATATTTAATTCTTAGAAATCAACTTCTGGTTCTATATTTGTTTTAGGATCTGGAGCCATAGTCTGGAGGAGTGTTAAGCAATCTTATGTTCCTAATTCAACGATGGACACTGAGTATGTTGTTGTTTGTGAAGCAGCAAAAGAAGCAGTCTAGCTCCGTAGGTTCCTAAATGATTTGGATTAGTTCTTGAGGTAGAAAAGGCCATTACACTTTATTATGATAATAATGGGGTAATGGCTAATTCTAAATAACCTCAGAACTACAAAGTTGCCAAACACATTAAGAGAAAGTATCATCTCATTAGGGAGAAAGTACAATGTGGTAAGGTGAATGTGGTAAAGATTCTCATAGTGCAAAACCTTGTTGATCCATTTATAAAGATGCTATCTCAAAAGAGTTTTGAGGGTCACCTAGAAGGGATGGGAATAAGGGATATGTCAAACTTGCTTTAGGGCAAGTGGGAGATTGTTGGAGT
>JANSVA010094169.1:0-10863 GCA_025504915.1 Erythroxylum reticulatum
TTTTATTATTTACATGTATGTGATGCCATGTGGAGTTCTGTAGTGATCGCACGTAGCACTCCCTTATCTTAGGCTATATATCAGAATGACCTATGGGCATTCCGATGGGTACTCTATGGTAAGGGGGCGCTACAGAAGTAGTTGCAACATTGCCTTACCCAGCTAGTATGTAGGAAGTTTGATCTTCTCTTGGTCATGAATTTTCTATCATAGATTTATCGAGGACATTTTAAATAAAACACTTCCCCTATGTAGATTACTATAAAAAGATATGTTTTTCAATTTTGATGATGTATCTAAGGAAGCTTTTGACAAGATAAATGGGTTTCTGGCCTCCACACTTATGATCCAACCACTAGTATTAAACCAATGAGATGTATTCGAATAATGAGTTAGTAAATTTGCCTACCAACAGTTATGTTTATAAGACCTTTAATGGTGTCCAAATTAATTATTCCATAAAAAAGGAACTGTTATCTACACTTTTTCTTTTATATTTTAAGTACATCTCTTAGATACTTGTTAATAAAGAGGGAAGCAAAACCAATAATGATTAGGTGGATTCTCCTTCAACAATTTGATTTAGAGATAAAAGAAAGGAGTGAACAGAAATTGTCACTGATGAACACCTTAATCAACCAGGGTATAATAGAGATGGACCTTTTATGTAAGAAACATTCTTAAATGAGCAACTATTTTCCCTTGACATGGCACCACCATGGTATGTAGATATTGTTAATTATTTAGTTACTAATGTGTTACCATATGATTCAAATAATGCTCAAGAAGTAAAGATTAAGCATAGGGGACACTATTATGCTTAGGATAACCTATACTTATAGAAATGTTATGTTGATCAATTCACTAGATGGTACTATTTGAAAACAAAATTTGTTCTACTCTAAGCTTTTCTCATAGTTATTCATGTGTTGGACATTTTGGACTAAAGAGGATATCCTAAAAGGTGTTAGAGTGTGATTTCTACTATCCATCTTATTCAAAGACACATATAGTTTCTGTAATTCCTATGAAAATTGCCAAATGATATGAAACATTTCCTATATATTTTAAATGTTATAAAACCTTATTTTATTTATTGAATTCTTTTTATATATTAAACATTAGTTTAATGGGCTTGTTTCCTTCTTCTTTTAGTAACATACATATCTTATTAGCTTTTAATTATAGATCAAAATGGGTGGAAGCTAAAGCCATTAAAAATATTAGATTAATAGTCTTTAGATCTTTTCAATATTGTCTCACTCCACGATAACAACATAAAAAGTTGTGAGTTTATTTTATACCTTACTATTATTGTAAGGCCCCAACATATACCCTAGAAGTATTATAACATGTCTAAGGTGTATTAAGAAGTGAACATAATGAATTAAGTGTATCTAATTATAGTAAGATACATAATAGTGCTTAATATAAATGATATAGGTAAATGGGTAATTTGTTCATTTCGACATAGACCTACAAAGTTAGATATGAAATATGGATGGGAATTTTTGATTTGTTTGATTGGATTATGAGTGTGTTGTGAGGGGAATTAATAAAATAGGTATTCCATAAGCAAATGAGATGTTTTTGGTTAAATCGGATGTGTTTTTGTATTGCTCTTGCATGATAAGACTGAAGTTAGTTGATTTGGGATGTGTACCTCACTGAATGGATAGGTTCCACTAAATAGAGTTCTATAATTTGTCCATATCTTGACTTGTAGACCTCTAAATTGGATAATTCTAATTGGAGATTAAACTACAAACATAGGTATAAAAACTTTGGTGAAGGAATCGAAATTTTATTCCACCTCTAAGATTTTTGAATTCTGGTTTGAAGTTGAGTTTGGGCTATTTTGCTTATTTTTGAACAGCCTGTAGTTTTTGGGGTATAACTTGCGATATAATTAACTTAATTGCATAATATTTATGCCATTATTAAATTAAGACATAAGGGAATAAAATGAATTGATAATATCATAGGAAAATATAGGAAGGACCAATATACAATTTTTCTAAAGTTAACACATGGACCAATTGGATTAAAGCATGTGTGACCAATAAGATTAAAGCTTATGTGTGTCCAATAGAATTGTAACACATAGTCCAATAGAATTGTAACACATCATCCAATAGAATTGTAACACATGGTCCAATAGAATTGTAACACATGTTCCAATCGAATTGTAACATGCCGTCCAATGGGATTGTAACATATGGTTCAATGGGATTGTAACATATGGTCCAATGAGATTGAAACATGTATCTAAGACTAGAAAATTCATGAAAAGGCATACCGAGAGGGGAGATGTATGGAACTTTGATAGCTTTAACTTCATACTTTTCTCCTCTCCATTTCACCTTCTTCATCCCATCATTTTTCATTTGGTGAGTCAAGTAAAGCCAAAGAGGAAAGGAAGGAAAAGCATTAGAAGAACTACTTTGCCAATTTTAAGGTTTGGGACTACACTTAGTATAATTTCTCTTTGTGTGTATGTTTTAATGGATAAAAAGATTCATTTTGTTGTGTAATGGTTTCTAGGATGATACTTTGGCATTATTTTTGTGTTATCTTGCAAAGAATTGAATATGAAAAGAGAGTTTCGTGTAGTGGAATTCTGTGTAGGGTTGAACCAGTCTTATTACTTGGGTCATAACTCAGCTTAAAGAACTTTAAATCGGGTAATTTAAGTTACATATGAGAAATAATACATAGAAATAGAAATATCTAGAAGAGAATTTGACTTAATTCTAGCTCTATAATATTGTAAATTAGGATAGAAAATGGTGACCTGATGTTGCCCCTATTTTGGAACAACTTGTGTTATTTGGTCTATATCTCATAATGGGATGTTCCAATGGTCTGATTATTAGTTCTATGAAAAATAGATACATAGTGGAACAAATTTATAGAAGACCTAAAAACGTAATTCGAAAGTTTTTAATATGCATATTAAGGAACAACTGGAGTCCGTGATGTGATTTGCTTTTGGACTAATTGTTTGCCTATTTTTAGATCACCGTAGGCTTAACCCAAATTGCAACATTTTGAGTTTGTTTCCATTTTTTATTTTTACTTAATCATATCTAAACCTTTTTGAATGTGTATGAAACTTTTCAAACACCTGCAAAAATGAAATAGGACTTACCATATGTGAATCGGGTAATTGAACATTGGAATTTAAGATTAAGCATAATGTATTACAAAGAAAACTTAGATGTATATAAATCATTTTTTTCATATTTATTGCTCATATGTGTATAGTATGATTATACAAGTGTGATTTTGATACCCTTCTAATGGTGGTAAGTTATGACTTATATGTATAAACACAGATCCAGATTTTATAACTTCAAATGAATATCATATAATGAATTGTGAAATTTGCAAATGGTTAAAGTAAAGGTTACAGCCTGCCCTATTGTCTTAGTGATGGATAGACAGGCATGCCTATAGGGATACAATCTAGCTACTATAATTTGACACCAATGGTGTCTTCATTTTGAGACTATAATGTCTCAACAATTTGATGCCTTCAGGTACCCACAGTTTAATGCCTTCAGTTATCCATAGTTTGATACTTTCGAGTATCAATAGTTTGATACCTTCGGATATCCCTAGCTCTTATTATCTACACCTACGGGAATGTGCAGGCTTAATACAAAAATTAAAATAAATAGATATAAATAAGAAATATAGCATGGAAACATAAATAATCGGTATTGATGAGTATTTGAGTTTGTGTTGATAATGTGTATTATTGAGCACTAAATATCAATGTTTGACTTTTAAAGGTGAATTTACTATATATGAACAACATATTAAGAATGTTTGCATTAAGTATTTGAATAAGTATGCCATCACTATTTATATTTGTTGTGATGTTTATGAATGTATGTGCTTAGCAGATGACTGCTATGAGTGGTCATCCAAACTAAATGTTTCCCCACTAAGCTTTCAAGCTTAGCATGGGTGTTAATCTATGTAGGTCCAAGTCATAGGAGTGAGGTACAGGAAACATCTATAGGGACCAAGGCTAATAAATAGGAGAAAAGTACTTTTGTAGTGTGTTTTTAGTTAAAGATGATTATACATGTAATGAAGAAAGGAAATTGTATGTTTTCTTTTAGATTACTATGTAAATGTAAAGATGAATTACTACTTATAACTGATAATGTTAAGCATTGGGAATTTTTGTAATGTGTATATGCATAACATTGAATAGAACTGTATACCTTGAATGAATGTATAGGAATTTGGTTGCTATGTGTATGGATAGTTATAGGTTCCGTATAGGGGGTATTACAATTACAATATACAACCTGAGTAAGTATACATATTGCCTTAAACTAGTAAAAAGATAGTAGGGGTTAATCTCATAAGGAGTAGATAAGTACCAATCTGGTGCTCCAACTATTATCTAACCAATAATGAATTGAATTTTGGTTTGTTGAATTAATGATAAAGTAAATATCCACTACACTAGGTCATAAGAACATTGAACAATAAAAAAATATTAATATAAGAAAACACATAGGCTAGCTTTTCAACTAACTTCAAATTATATTCTTATTTAATGATAATAATTATATTATTTATACCAATGTGGTCTACTAGGGTAATGATCTACCACTTATTGATGTATAGTTACTTATTTCTAAATAGGTTGACTAATATCTCTATCCAATTAACTGTTTTTATAATGCATTATGTTCTTTGAAACCTCACGAAAGGTTATCCTAATACTAGAAAGGTTATGTAGGTCTATCCCCAGATCCCTATCAAATTGGAATTATACTCTCGCTTATATATGATTAATATTAAGAACAACACATAAAATTCTTAAACGTAGAAATATGTATCGAAATTGAATAAAAAACATATATAACTCCTTTATAGTTTTGAATAATTTAAATATAGAAGTAAGTAATCACGGATTATACTTCAAAATACAACAGCTAAAAGGAAGAGGAAATGAACAATTCTAAAGTATCCCTTGATGAATGTCTCTATCCTCTATTATTGATCATTCCTCCATAATGACTTCAATTATCTCTCTATTGAAAATGGCCTTCATTTTTGCTTTTAGGCTCTCCTTGGGTAAGTGGAGGTTAACCTTAGATAAAAATTTGTTTATAATAAAATAAAAGTGAAAATAATACAAAAACCCAATTTCTTCCATTCTTTTATAAATTATGTCCACTATAGACACTTTTAGGGATACATCCATATCTCACACTGTGTCACTTTTTGTCTAAATAGTGGAGAGGGATATAGGTTTAGATACACTCATATGATAGTCCATGTAACTTTTTGAAATTTTTTTGGAATTGGACATCGGCTAAGAGAAAACCATATATCCATGTAACTTCTCATCTCTCTTTTCTACACCACACAGCCTCCCTTTGGCCAATGTATCTATTTGTTTCATCAATTGATACACAATTATATGTTAGGTTGCGTTTAACTAAAAATTGATGTCTTCTTCATATTTTTTTCTTAAAATCTCCTCTATACTTGGCAATTTCATTCCTCGGCCAATTTCTTCCATATTTACCTAAAAAGAAACAATAAAATCAAGTAACCCAAGGTAATTTGGAAGCAAATATATTCATTTTAAAATTATATAATGGATTTTAAGGCTTAAAAATGGAAAAGAATAATGTCCAAAGTTGGTTCCTAGGGCTTTGACATAATGAAAAATTCTAGAGTTGAGTCTTAGAGATTTAGAATAACTAAATGTATAGAAATGGGTCTTAGGGCGTAAAATAAAAGAATGAAATAAGATATCATGAATAGATCTTAGGGATTTAAATAAATGAAACTAATGATATATGTTAGGACTTTAAAATGGAAAAAAAATGTCTAGATTTGTGTCTTAAGGCTTGAGAAAAGAATTTAGAAAACCAAAGACACATGTCTAAGATTTGTGATGAGACCTACAAGTTTAAACAAGTTTGGACTTGATTTTCCTCTTTAATAGCATTAAACAAATCATGTAGAAAAGAAATTTTAAAATGCCAAGAAAAAATAATAATAGAGATATGCAACAAAATTATTTTCAATCCGTACTATCATTCAATTATGATCTCCTAGAACTGGGCTCTTAGACTTGGAATATCTTTTAGAAATTTAAAGGCTAAATTGAATTAAAACCTCCTATAGGAATTATAAATTTGTGACAAAGGTAGCATACTTAGGCTTATTTAAGTTTAAGGGATTACACTTTCTTTATAAGGTACAAGTCAATAATGTGGTTGATCTAACACTCTTTTATAAAGAGATATAGATGTGGCATAATCTCAAATAATACTCTTAGATCGTCCCAAATTTAAAGCTAAGAGCCGTAAGTTACTGCTCACATATACACTAGTTGAATTCTTCAAAGATATGATCAAATCTTGGATCCAATCCCTCTACATTCTCTATAATCTGTTGAATTCACTATAATTTATTACTAGGATTGACCTTATCTAAGAAAGTAAGTTTATCATATATTGTAGTTCATCTTCCCCTTAGGCCAAGAAATTTTTTTAATGACGAAGAGACGGAGTTGTTTTCCTTAAGTTTCCAAAAGATGGTGTTCTTTAAGAAACAGTACATATCAATTGGACCTATAGGGTTTGTTTACAAAACGATCTCTAAATTCTCTTAGCAAGGAGTATATTATTGTTGACTTTAACTAAAATAATGTCGATCCCCCCTCATGTTTAGGGTTACAAATTTTAGTCTATTTAACTTTCACATCTACTAATTTAATAATTGAACCTGACAAAAGTAAATACGTAAATATCTTTTCAATATCTTTTATGAGATGCTTTGGTATAATTAAATGAGAGAAGTACTATATATAGAGATTGTTTAGAATAAAGATAATAATTTGAATTCTTTTAGAATAAGATGTTTATTACACAAGTTGTTAGTTCTTTTAGGCACCAGACCAGAAAATGCAAGACAATCTCTATTGGTAAGCCTCTTAGAAGTAATTGGGATTCCCAAATAGGTAAAAGGGACCTTTTGATTTGCAAACATGAGATTTTGGTTATATCTTATGTTTGAGGTTGAGTAGATGCAACATATATAAGTGAATTTTTGAGCAATTAATAGAAAGATTTAAAACTTGCTTAAAGTAATTAAGAGAATCCATAAGTAGATTCATTGAAAGTGTATTAGCTCTATAAAAAAGATCAGGTCATCTAAATATAAGAGATCAAAAAGCTTCAAAGTTATACAATTATGGTGATAAGTGAATTACCTTAATGATTTATTATTTCCTCAATTAATTTGGTCAAGAATTCCACACACAAGCTAAATAAGTAACGAGAAAAGGGATCTCTTTATCATAATCTTTAAGCTCTCTGAAAGATAGGAGCAGGTTCCTTATTAATAAGGATGCTAAAGGAAATTGGAAAGATGTATTTGCTAATCTAATTAATGTAAACTTAGGGAAATCCAAAAAGTCTAAGGCAATTAATCAGGAACTTATAACTTGCCGAATCAAATGGTTCACTAAAATCAATCTTGAGAGAACAATTTTCTTGAGTTTATATTACTATAATTCCTAAAGAGTTCTTAAGCATGAGAATATTATCTCCAATTGACCTATCATGAATGAATGCAATCTGGCTAGAATTTATAATAAAACCAACTATATGCTTTAGTATGGAAACCAAGAATTTGGATATAATCTTGTAAATTGTGTTGCAGTAAGAGAAGGGTCTATATTGGAGTAAGGAGGAGAGATTAGGGATCATTAAGCTCCTTTAATAATTTCCCTTATTGAAAAACTCTATAATAGCAACTAAGACTTGATCATTAACTAGGTTTTAGGTTTTCTAAAAGAACAAAGCAGTCAAGCCATCAAGACTTAAGACATAAATAAGGCTGAGGCTAAAGAAGGTCATATTGATATGATCTTTACTAAAAGGTGTATAAAAGCCATCATCTTGCTCCTTAGAGATAAAGATTGATATGATTTCGTTAAATTCCTACAAAGATGAGTAAATAGAGTCAACTTTACTAAAGGTGTTTTAGAAGTGGTTGAGTGCAATCATCTTGATCTCATCTTACTTCCAATTTTTACTTTCTCAAGGTTATAGCCTATAATGATTCTCCCACAGAAATGGCATTGATGATTGGATAAGTGTTTCCAATTCTTACTAAAAAACCATAATCTTTTATCATGAAAGTGAACTTTTAATTTCGTTTCGAGAAATCCTAAAATAAAACATCTTTTATTACTAATATAGTTTCTCATAATGTGTTCATTAAGAGGATAATTCAATCCTCTTACACCCTATCCAATAAATAATATTAAAGAGAAAGAACTATAACTTTGGAATCTCTTTAGATTTTCTACAAGCTCTTTTTTTAGAGTTCGACAAAATATTTTTGGGTATGTCTCCAATTCCTGTCTAATTGTTAGATTTCATTTGATATTGGTGATCACTTCACTAGATTAGTTTTGGAGTTATAGTAAATCCAGTTGATACATGTCGTTAGGCATATACAAAGTAACCTTTATTTTAATTTCCATTTATTAAACAAATTAGTATATGGCAAATAAAGGTCGATCTATGAAGAAAGTTAATTTACTAATTTGGTTTATCAATTATAATTAAAAATTTTGCAACAAATCAATCTATTTTATAAAAAAAGAGACAATCGTATCCTAATGATTATGCTCATACAAAAGGAATTCTAGAACAAAATATAAATATCATCAACGCTCATGTAATGTCCTCTTTAACCACATTAGTATGATTGAACATCAAAACTTAACAAAAATAAACTTATAACACATTCTTAGAACCACATAATCAATATTCAAGAGCTGGAAATTATTTTCTTTTTCACTAAGTTGTAATCATCCAAAATATATATTGCCAAATTTATTTGTTTTAATGGTGAAAACAAGTCATACAAATCTGAATTTTTTAGTTTAGAAAACTTATACTCATACTTCATTAATGACTCAATTCTTTCTAATATCACATATCTTCTATGCAAGCATGTTTTATATGGTTTTACAACTCAAAATACATTACTTTCACAATTATAAATTTTCTAAAATAAATTTTTTACGGCTTCTACCAATCAAACTTTGAAGTTCTCTTCTAGGTTTTATTTCCTAACAAGCTAATATCTAAATGGTCACTTAAACATAGATTAAGGAAAAAAAAATTAAATTATTTTTGAATTGAAGAAGATAAAAAGATAGAGTCACAAAGTTAATGACATGTCATAAACATTTCATCTCAATTTTTTCATTAAATATTCTATCATTCATGTAAACATGAAATAATAATCAAATTGGTGTAACTATATGTTGAATTTTCACTTGGTTACTAAAGATTATTGTTTAAGTACAATCATCAAATGGAGTAATCTAACCTCACTCTAAAATAGGCATATATAAACTCAACAATTGTTCATGTTCAACCTGAATTTTCAGTAACTATAAGATCAATTTAAGTAGAAATTTCAACATCTAATTTACTTCCTAAACTTAAAGTAACTTGAGTAAAGATTTCACAACCAAGAGTAAAGTATTTGACACTTCATTCAAGTAAAAAATCTAAACAATTCTTTGCAATTTTTCATTGGACAACCCCTGTTTCATCTTGTAATACTTTTAAAGTAATCGTACTTTGATGTCTACACTTCTAATTTAATCAAGATGCATACCTTTACATATTTCAACTAATAAAACAATCATTCCATAAACTAATAAACCATTAAAAGAAAAACTCCTAATCTGCCATAACCATATTAATCATGTTTTTAATCAACATTTTCGTATGTAATATCTAATACATGGCTATTTCAAGTAAAAGACACTAAGCTATGCTATTTTTCAAATTGAGCAGAGATTAAACATACATAATGCAACTCAAATAAAGATTTGGACATTTTAGATGAAATCTCTAGCAAAACACGAAAATCAACATAAAGTTGATCATTCTTCATTTCAACTCTTCATTTTATTACGAATCAATCATTATGTTCAATTTTAAACCCATATTCATTCAATTATCCTCACATATAAGTTTAACTTTATCAATGAGCTGAAATTAGGAAAAATTTGAATCCTAAACAATTGTAATAATGAAACCTATGAGTTTAGCTAATCCAACACATATATACAAACTAGGGGGATTGCGGTTCAAATTGAGTCTGAAATAAAAGAAATAAAACATAAACTAATCTAATATTTAGAAATGAACAAGCACATTTTAAGTTTTAGTTTAGTTAAGAAATTTTGTCATATCTAATTCGAAACATTTTATAAGTTCAACGTAGATAACCAACCAGTTGATTTCTATTTGTTCTTTTGGATATAAATCCAAAACCAAATTTTCTTCAAAGAACACCCAAATTCCATCCCACAACTCCAAACGAGTCACTAATTCTACTTATCATATTCAAATAATCAAGGATTTATATCAAATAATTGATGGAGTTACGTAAATATAATGCCCTAGAAAGCAAGTATATTTATATGTAACTTTATCTTCTTCAGTTACAGTTTTGTAATGAAAATATTTATTATTAATAAAATAAAAGAGTTTGGTTTTATTTCTTTAAGCATTATATATCTAGTCAAAAGATACCAAGATTCTTTTGTAAGTAATATACATATACATAGAGATGAATGGGAAACATGTATATTATAAGAATCTAAATTAATGGATTCACAGTTGAAGAATCAAGTTGGTCGCTTGATTACGGTTTAGATTGTAGTGTTGCAATTTATCTCTATATAAGTAAACGAGTTTACTTAAAGGGAATGATGAGTTTCATATCATGATAGTAGTTGAATATCGATAATGGCACTATTAAATGAATCTAGAATCAAGT
>JANSVA010094179.1:0-10863 GCA_025504915.1 Erythroxylum reticulatum
AACATACATACTTTGACGTGAAATATGGATGAGAATAAAATTAATTGATAATATTATAGGCCAATGTGAAAATTAAAGAAAGATTTACTGACGACTAATACTGACAAAAAATGTTTGTATTCCATCGGTAATATAAATTACCAATGGAAAAAAATGATGGACAATAGCATCGTTAATACGGCCGTAGGTAAATTTAACGATGGACATAATATGTGTCCATCGATATTTTCACCGATGGATGGACATAACCATCGGTAAATTTGGCGATGGAAAAAAGATCGGTCGTAAATATCATACAATTTACCGACGGTTGTAGGTGTTCTGTCGATAAATCGTAGTTCAAATAATCCTGACAGTTTCAATATTACTGATGGAAGCAGAAGAACGATTACTAAATATCATATAATTTATCAACAGAATAATGCATTTTACCGATGATCTTTTATATTCCCTCGGTAAATAATTAAGAAATTTTTTTAAAAAATCCGACATGATATTTTATTTCATGATCTTATGATAAATGCATAATTTTAACAATTATGAATTATCTGTACATAATATTTTAAAGTTAATATATTTAATTTGTTTTAAAAAAATTAATTGATGATATAAAGTTAAAATTATCTTATTTGATAATAAAAACATTACATTGTACATAATAAGTCTTTGTAATTCAGAGCATCCAATTACAACAATCCTAATGTTCGGGTGACTACCGATTCTCTGAGGTGTTATCCCTCGCATTCAACTCATCCATCTCTTGTCTCAGCTAAGCTATGTAGTCTATCAATGTGTCCACTATTGTCTGAAGCCAATTGACTTGATCGGTTTGTGACTGTCTACTAGATGCTGCTGTACTGGACGTGGAGGATTGCAAATAACATGTGTTTGTAACTGAGCCTAGTCCGAAGATCCTTCCGCGATGGTCCCTACCACCCACAGCATCAAGATACGTTTGACTCTCATCAACAGCTTGTTCCTGTTGAGAATGTCACTGAATGTTTTCTTGTATTTGGTCCTATTAGGAAGTAAAGTTTATATTAGTAAGTGATAATTATTAAGAAATAATATTAAAGCATCAACATCACTTACATTCAGTTCTCTACATCAGCTGTTGACAAATGTCACACCATCATGCTTCTTAGTGTGAGTATGTAAAAACAACTGACGAGGTGTAGGCCTCATGCCCATAGACTTTTCCTACATAAGAATAAAATGTTATATGTGAACTAGAATTTATAAAAATTTCAACAAAGTTTCCTCTATTTTTATGAAATTTACCCCCTGTTGAACAAATTAATTAACTCAATACAGTCATATATGGCACTAGATAGTTATACCATTATCATTATTCATAATACACATATTTTCATATCAACATTCACTCATCAATTTAAATTGAAATAAAGCAAAGTAAAACAATTACAATATAAATGTCAAGTTTAGATACTTACAAATCTCTCTGTATGCTCGTGGTAGGTTATTGATCCTCCCGTATGTACAAGAAGACGCTCTTCCCTTGGGCCTCCAACCTTGTGTATCGCACCAATAAAGTCGCAATAACATGTACGAGCTCGCCTCTCCCATACCTTATGTATGATCATGTCAAAACCATAATCTTAGAAAATTTCTTTCTGAAATAAAAAGAAAAAAATTGATAACTTATAATGTTATAATATTTATCTAATTAATGTATAAAAATCAATTAAAAAGAAAATAAATTTTTATTGTACCTCAAACTCCTAAAAGTAAAATACCGTTATGGCCTAAAAGATCTTCTTCCATACATAACCCTTAGGATTAATCCTTTCCTTAATTTTAGATGTCATAGTTCTAGAACACGGTATAGACGAAATCAACCTAATATAAGAAGAAGTAATTTTATACCATTTGCAAAACCGAAAAAACTATAACTTAATTATAAACATATTGTATTTCATGTGATTTCACTTACAAATTATTGACAATTGTTATGTACTTTCTTCCATGAGGTCCCTCAGCTCGGGGTTGACGGTCGTCTCTTTCGTCCGATAAAAGGGTAGTGGATGATGTATGAGTTAGCGATGGTGTAAGATGACGAGCAGCAGGTGATGCCTTATATGCAACTGTAGGCCCTGGAGAGAGAGGAGGTGATTCGGTTTCAGCTGCAGACTATGACGGTCTACCTTCACAGTAAGTACCTCTGAACCTGCATCTGAACCTGGGCCACGATACCTCACATTGTCTCTTTAGTGGCATATTTTTACCTGAAATTCATTGTTTATTAAATTTTCTAGAAATATAAGAATTTGAATTCAATATTTCACACAATATATGGAAAAGGAAATAAGGAAATTTGTTGAATATCAAATTAAAATACAAACTTGGAAATAAAAGGTTAACAATTGTCAAAGTCATAAAACAAGAATAATAACAATCTACACTCAATAGGACACAGGTTGACCCCACATTAATCGGGAAGTTGTTTGACAAATTATTACAGATACAAAAATAGATTAACTTTAAAGCTGAGTCTAGTGTATTGTATAGATAAATCACAACGATAAAATTATTTTCTTAGATTCTATGTGACATGAGAGTCGGTAAAGGTAAATGAGTCTCTGATGTCTAGATTCCCAAGAAGGGTCCTCGCCTGTTTAAACACAACCATTGAAATAGCGATACTTCTTCCCTCAGGTGTAGGGTTTTTAACACCTTCTTGCAACAACGTTTCCGCTATAGCTAAAGTTGTAGAGGATACAGTGAATGAGTCGCCAAATTTAGTATTAAAGATTAACTTTCTAGATGAACTACCAGTACGGAGCGGTTTACCTAAAACACAATCAGTATAGAACTTCATGAAACAAACCAAAACTGGATATTAATGCATACGTGAATGTCCAAATGAGGCTTGTGGAATTAACGATTTTTCCAAATGAATCAATCTCCCTAATCCTTTATAGACCATTGTGACATCGCTCCCACCTCTATTGGTATACATGTCATCTTAGAGATTCAAGGAAGCCTAAAATAATATGTAATATAGACCATCAAATGTGAATATATAAAATAGCTTCATAAAAGGAAATGACATGTATGTAATAAGGAAAGTGGTGTTGTCCAGATGATACTAAACACTTTGAAGCAGAAGATCAACCATGGAAGGCAAACGATCATTAGCGTATGAAATGGAGACTTTTCCTGCATTGTTTATTCCTTTGCTTGGGAAAATTTTACCATGTTCTTCCCAATCAAATGAATTACTACTATTCGGAACCATTGGCCATATCGACATTCCTTGATTAAGAATTTTAATTAAATACTTTACATAATATAATGAAAAGGAAATAATTGATTTGTTGAATCAAATATTCAATTACAAACACAAATTAATCGATATCATAACTAAATTGTAAATTACAATCATCTTCTTTTTCGGAAGAATAAGAATCAAACTCCAGCTCCTCTTTAGATCTTTGACCTTTGTCATCCTCTCTAAATGAAATTTCAACATATTCATTGGATGGATCGTTCAAAGGTTCATTATCGTCATATGTCACAGATGTATTTGTAAAATAATCATCTTCCTAAAACGCTTCACTTTTAATTCCCTGCTCTCTTTTTCTATGTGATTCAAAAATACCTCTAGGTTTAACTTTATAAACCACTAACCAATCTATCTTATCTTGTCATAAGCTTGAAAAAGGGACCTAACACACCTGTTTCGCTTGCATTGCCAACACGAAAGGTTCAAATTGTATCAATCTTTTTCAGTAGTTGATTTCAACTAGATTGTATCGGCTATGCACTTTTGTTCCAAGATTTGGAGTCGGGTCATACCAGTCACATTTCAATATCACACATCGCTTTATTAGCAATGCAGGGTACTCATCTTCATGTATTTCAATAATTTTACCATAATAATCTATCAATTCTTCCTGTATGGAAACTCCACTATTTATTGTTGCCATGCTATGATCATGATATTCTGTATGATATTTGTATCCGTTAACGAAATACACTGGATATGATTTAACAGTTCACAGAGGTCTCTTTGCAAGATCACAAATAAACTTGTTCTCTATTGAATTTTCTAAGGCCTACATAAAAGAAATTATCATATCAAAGAGCATAATGTCATTTTAACACTTAAATCTTATAATTTAATTATAAGAATATTTGTAAGTCAAAACTTACATATCTCTTGAACCATCAAGGAAAGTGTCTTCTAACTTCTTTATTTATATCATCCTGTGTGATGTCCGACATTATCTCGTGTAACAATACCTCGTATAATCTAAATACATTATTATATATTTTAGTTATAAACAACACAAAATTTGAAAACTGAAATAATTATGTTTAACTTACTACACGAAAAGTTGAACCTCTTGACAGTTCAGTAAAATGTAACCGTGGGCAGCCTCAATTTCTTCCCTGTTAACATTCTTCTTATTGCACATTCATATGTTCGTACAAGATATGTGAAAATGGACAAGTTTTCATCAGCATCACTCGTTCCTCCCCCATCGTCATTATGAGGAACTTTTTTTTCTCTTGTGTGAACATGCGGCTCAAAATAATGTCCACAAAATATACTAGCTTCCTCTACTAAATAAGCATTACATATCAAACTTTCAACTCTAGCCTTGTTTTTTACATTTTTCTTTAAGTGATGCAAATTCCTATATTAGAGAATATGGTTATTACAATTTTGTAGTTATAACATGTTAATATGGTTATTGCAATAATTTTTGTTTAGTTACCTCTCAAATGGATACATCAATCGATATTGAACGGGACCAGCTAGTTTTGCCTCGTATGCTAAATGAACAAACAGATGCTCCATACAGTCAAAGAAGCTTGGAGGAAAATCTTTTCTAACTTGCACAAAATTACTGGAATTTCCTTTTCTAGTTTTTCCATTTCAACCAACTTGATTTTAGATGATGTTAAACTTTTGAAAAACAAACTTAATTATGTTATTACTTCTCAAAACCTTATTCGGTAGCAACTCCCGAAATGTAATTAGAATTAGCCTTTGCATAAATACATGCCAATCATGACTTTTAATTTAAAATAATTTGTACTTCTTCAGGTCCACACACCTTACCAAGTTTGAAACCTAACTATCAAGAAACTTTAGACTTTTCAACTATTCATACAAAATTTTCTTTTGTTTTTTGTCCAAAGTGTAACATACTTTCGAATATTTACCGGTGCGAAGATCTTTATGTGACTCATTCCTTCTACAAAAAAGTTATAAATCAGCTCGTAATTTTGCATTATCTTTTGTCCTCCCTTTAATGTTCATTATGGTATTGAACAGATTGTCAAAAATATTTTTCTCAATATGCATCACACCTAGATTATGACGTATCAAATTAGTTTTCCAACATAGCAAATCCCAAAAGATGCTTCGTTTTCTCTGGTTAAAGTTTTTACTAATGCTTGTATTTATTTCATCAGCTTTAAATTCTGTTACTTTCAGCAAGCCTAATTCATCAACCTCTTACAAAATCTCTTATCCAACTTTGAGAGGAGGAGGACTTGTTTTTACTATCCTATTCTTAATGAACTTTTCTTTATTGTGTCCAAATGGATTATCTGGAGGAAGAAATTTTTTATAATTGTCAAACCAACATATTTTGCTCTCGTTTGGAAGATAAAAAGCATCAGAATCATTGCCACAATAAGGACAAGCCAATTTTTCAGCTGTGCTCCATCCAGAAAACATGGTATATGTCGAAAAATCACTAATGGTCCACATTAAAGCCACTCTCAACACAAATTTCTGTTTCAAAGACATACCATATGTCTGAACAACATATTCTCAAAGATGCTGCAATTTAGATATCAATGGTTGTAAGAATACATTAATTTTATACTTCGAATTTGTAGGCCCTAGCACAATCACTATCAAGAACATATATACATCTTTCATACATATTCATGGAGGCAAATTATAAGGAGTAATTATGATTGGCTATGATGAATATTACTGGTCGGATTGACCAAAAGGTCCAATCCATCCGTCGACAATCCCAACCTAACATTTCAACTTTCAGCTGCAAACTCAAGATGGGTGTCATTGAAATGATTCCATGCCAGTGCATCTGATGGATGACTCATTGTTCCATCTTCCTGTTCCTGTTCATTATGCCATCTCATGTGAGATGCAGTAACATCAGAAGCATATAATCTTTGAAATCTTGAAGTTAGCAGGAAATTATACATCCACTTCTAGGGTACTAATTTCTATTTCATAGAACATTTTCTAGGCTTAAACCTAGATTAACTATAAAATTTGCACTCTTGTAATTCCACATTATCTCCCCAATACAACATACATCCCAATTTGCAATAATCCATCTTTTCGATAGGCAAACCAAGACCCCTAATAAGTTTCTTTATATTGTAAAAACTATCAACCATTGTATGATCAAGAGGCAATGATTCATTATATCATTTAAGAATTTTATCGAAACTACGGTCTGAAATATGCCCTTCAAACTTTATGTTCAATATTTGAGCAATTAGAGACAATTGGGTCATTGTCTCACAATTTGGCCACAATTCTTGGTCAACTTACTGTAATAAGTCAAAAAACTATTTTGCATGTGGGTTAGGTTCTTCTTCAAGATTTTCCCTATTTTTCTCAAAGGTATAATCGGCTGCATCATAAACTATTTTCATGTACAGATTTTCAGTTACATCCACATAATTTTTTCTAAATCTAAACCCCCTTCAAACTGATTTAAGTTGACAGACAATTGTGCTTGATTTCCTCTTGAAGTGCTACAAATTAACAATTTCTCATGTTGTGTCCGCTTAAAATAATTAAGGACAAACTCTTTTCTCAGCACTTGCCCATTAACTTCATCAATAGGAAGGAAACAATTGTTTTTCCATTTTTTACATGGACATTTGATCTTTGGCCCATCCATATATGTAGGTTGAGAACATGCATAATGAGTAAAAGCTTCAACTCCCTCAACAAATTTAGTATTAATGAAATCATTAGGTGTTAATCATCTATACATCCAAGATCTATCCCGGAAGCTCATTTTTGGAAAACTGTTAATTTAAAACAATGAATCCATAGTTAGTATCATTAATGTTAGCCAAAGATTACAAAACATCTAAGATAAGACTTATAAATCAACATAATAAGTTCTCGTTCTGACTCCTAAGCTCCTGGTATTTTTTACCAGTAAGTCTCACGAGAGCTCCATCATGGGTTATGGATTGAGATCTAAAATATTTTTAAACTGAAGATCCAACATATATGTTTGTAATTATATATTTCATAAAATAATTAATGTTAAAAGTTTGATATTTAATGGATATTAAATATGTACTGGTGCCAAATATAATAAGTATTCATAAAAATATGAATACTTATTTTAATAAATTAGCTTAACATATACAATTTAAAAAAAAACAGCCATGTAAAAATTCACACATCAAAAGTAAACAGAGCATAATCATTTAAGAGAGCATCAATGAAGTAACAGATTGACATAATTAAGGTAATTGGAGAAATTGGAACAATAATATAAGTCAAACTCATCTTATATTAATTCATAGATAAACCGAAGTTTATACCACAAACAAGTTTCAGTTCGTGCAAGCCAAATTAAATCAGCCATGTAATACGTTTAGATGGAAAGTTCAAACCGCAAACAAATACCTAAGTTCAAAAAAATGTAGTAAAAAACAAATTCACTTACCTCAACCGACACGCAAAAGGATCTTCCTGAAGTAGGTGAAAGAAGATGATGACAGAGTTCATATGAAAATTATAGAAACTGATACAATTTTGATTAAAATATTAGCAAATTCATTATTGATATTGTCAAAAAAAAGGCCATTAAATGTCATTTGAATACATGCTAAAGCTTATCTTCAATCTCCTTCGAAATAGAAATATTGCCAACAAATGTGTTCCTACAATTAAAAAAAAATTGTTCACAACTTAAAAAGCGGGATATATTAAAAAGAATCATATAAAACAAACATGATAGGATCAATGGTGAGCAATATTGATTGGTAAATCTAATTAGAAGACCTAGACAATTAGGATCCACAAGGTCAAACATTGCATTATTTAAATAAAGGAGAAAAGAGTAAGCTACTAAATATTCACCTTTATTTCCTAATTAGAATTTTTAATATTATAATTCTTTACATTTCTACAAACAAATAAAGGGTATTAATAAAAATTACAAAAGTTAGCGAGTACATAAAGGATGATAATCATGACTTACACACTTTAAAGCATGAGAATGCAAAGTTGCATGAAGGTGGTTGACTCTCTCAAGGACTCATTGTCTAAGTTCACTAAAGGAAGTGAGAAACTATAAAATATGTTACAAGCTCAAAAGACTTCTAGTAAAAGGTATAGAATCAAATATAGTCATGAGAATGCCTACAACACTTAAGACTACTTTTATCAAAGGAAAGCATTTATGTAGTAAAGAACCAATGCCTAGGATGAAAAATCAACATACAGAATCCATATCTATGCACACACACGACACATCCCCTAAGACTCACATTAAAAGCAAACCTTATGCTTTCATAGGTGATTCACAATATAGACCAATAATTTAACACTCTCAATAAGATAATATGCATAACATATATACCAATACACATAATAACATACAATCCCACTTATATCACATTGGCTTACACCAAGCATAATTATATAACACATTTTCACACTCCACACAAGCATCATTACAATGGAAGAAACATACCTCGAACATAAAAGTATGTTACCACTTTTCATTATTAAAAGAGAGCATCCAATCACTTACACAAAGCAAAAGTTTCCATGGCTGATATGTATATTGAAGAATAAGGAATGCATGCTTACATTAAAGTTATATTGTTCATCATCATACAATTAAATCATATGATATAGTATGTTACTTTTATGGTAAATATGGGCATATTGATAAATTTTGCCTCTCCAAACAAAGAGTAATGAATAAACTCTCAAGCAAGTGAGTTAAAAAGAATAAGGAGACTAAGTATGATAGGCTAAGTGCATTTCGTTTATAAAATGCATTCTCTAAAAGCAAGGTTGACACCACACTCTTTATTAAAATGTACAAGCATGATATCGTAATTGTTCAAATCTAAGTTGATGATGTTATTATTTTTTATATTAATCAGAATATATGTAATAATTTCCTAACTTTATGATTAGGAAGTTCAAGATGAGCATTATAGGAGAACTTAACTTCTTTCTTGGACTCCAAATCAAGAAAATGAAGGAAGGTATCTTTATAAATAAAGAAAATTACACTAAAGAACTATTCAAGTACTTCTAAATGGACCAAACCAAACCAAACTATTAAGCACACCGATTAGGAAAAAGTAACCAACTTCATCTTCTTACTAATATAATTTTTCAAATAAGAGGCATTTTAGTAAACACCTAATATGCATCAAACAATCATCCCAACATCACAACCAAATTTTAAAACTGAACCTTCTAACACTAACATTTCAACCTTAATTCTTCTTATCCATTCACAAATTACTCAAACATACAAAACAAATCAAATAAACAAACAAATTTAATTAACACAAACCTCAAACAGTTTGCAATATATCTCACAAAAATGCAACAATGGTGGGAGAAGAGGATGAGCTTCCAATGCCTATGACAACACCCATGACAGAATACAAACGGGAGAGGAGAACTAGCCGGAGGAGATGACACGGGAAGGAGCAGAAGAAAAACGAAGGAAAGCCAATAAGTAAGGGGAGGTTCTGCGGGTTTGTTTTAGGCAATACAAAATGGCGTTGTTTGATGTCATTTTGTTTAATTTAATAATGTTCATCTGTAAGGAAAGGACGACGTATTGGTTTCACATTTATTTATAGAATTTTCTGTCGCTAATATTCTGTCAGAAAAGTGAATACTTCATTTTTTCACGACCAATTCCCGCCGCCTTAGTTACCGATGGTATTGTTCCATCACCAAATTAAATTTTCTTGACAAATTTTTTGATGAAAAAATAAATTCCATTGGTAATTTGCAATAGTTTATTTTTCGTTGTTATTTTTTCGTCGCTAATTCCTTATTTTCTTGTAGTGATGTGTGACTAATATGATTAAAGCATTTGTGATCAATGAGATTAAAGCATGTGTGTCCAATAGAATTATAGCACATGGTCCAATAGGATTGTAACACGTGGTCCAATAGGAATGTAAAATGTGGTCCAATAGGATTGTAATGCATGGTCCAATAGGATTATAACACATGATCCAATAGGATTGTAACATAAGATCCAATGGGATTGAAACATGTGTCTAAGACTAGAAAATTCATGAGCGGAATAGAAGAGAGGGAGAAGCATGTATGTAGGGTAGAATTTTCTCATCCCATCTCCTCTCCATTCCATCTCCCTAATCACACCATTTTGCATAAGGAATTAAGCTAATCCAAGTAAAAGTTTATGGTTTGTCTTCTCATCTTCATCTTTCTTACTTTGCTTATGAAGAATTGGAATTATGATGTTGGAATTGAGATTGAGATGTGTATTTGTGATGTTTTTAGTTGATGAGTCAAGCAAAGCCAAAAAGGAAGAGAAGGAAAGACATTAGAAGAACTACTCTTCCAAATTTAAGGTTTGGGACTACACTTAGTCTAATTTCTCTTTGTGTGTATGTCTGAATGGATAAAAGGATTCATTTGGATGTGGAATGGTTGTTGGGATGATACTTTGGTGCTATTTTGGTGTTTTCTTGCATAGAATTGGTTGAATATGACAAGAGAATATCGTGTAGTGAAATTCTATCTAGGTTTGTTGAACTAGTCGCATTAGTTGGATCATAACTCAGTGTACAAACCTATAAAGTGGG
>JANSVA010094200.1:0-10863 GCA_025504915.1 Erythroxylum reticulatum
AATTAATACCAATTATGACAATTTTTACTATCAAATTGTATAAAATAAAAGTGCACACTCAAGGATTAATTTAAGCAAAAAATCAAGAATTAGGAGTCAAAAATTATAGTAAAGGCCATGAAAGTGTTGCCAATTTAAACAATAAACTTGGGCTTAATCAGTATGCGCTCAAAAGAAAGCTCAAAGGGGCTAGCAAAGGTTAAGTGTTTGGGGTTTATGTTTGGGTAAGTAAGTTTGGAAAGGAATGCCTCTATTATATTAAAAAAATTTTAGTTCATTAAGCTTTGATGAAGAATTAAAACAAGTTCTAGAGAGATATGGAATTAAGCAGATACACACAAAAATGAAAGAATTCAGGCCCAAATATCCTTCCAACAAGGTTAGTATATCAATTAAACAATCTCAAGGTTTAAAAACACATAATGTTACTCTCTTAGCATACCCTCACTTGCTTCTTATGAAAATGTTGAAAATGAAATTAATCAAAATCAACTATCATTTAAAAACATAGATGATTTTTTCAAAAACATATAGACAACTTTGAAATTTATAAAATCATCAAGACAAAGGAGTGAAAAGAATTTAATTTGGGAGAATTATTGAAATGAGGGAATTTAAAACAGTTTCTTTTATGAAGGATAGAGTCACCGTGGGGAAACCAAGAACTCGCTGCAACGAAAAATTGCAGACACACTTGAAAAATGCAATTCAACTCAATTACCAAGTTTAAAAATTTACATAGGACACATAAATGACTTGCATAAGCGATTAAATGGCCAAAAATGATGCATAAACTAGAATTGCTGAAATGGAATAACCTCCACTACGCTTAAACATCATATTGTCCTCAATGTGAAGAACAATTAAAAGGCCGTATGAATTGAAATGGAAGTGGAAGGCTATTAAATAATAACACATTGGGAAAAGCACAACGAGAATTACATAAATAACCGACCATTAATTTTGTATATGACAAAAATGTAACTGAGTATCCAACAGAATGAAAACTAAAACATAAAGAACAATTGAATCGAGCTACTCTATAAGAAGATCATCCCTAGATCTAGAGGGGCCTGCTCCCGATGTGCCAGTGCTGCTCAGGGGGTCATCTTCATCAGATGGTAGCTAGAAGTGAAGGTGCTCGGTGAGCAACGCATCCATACGCTGATGATACCGCCTATCCTAGTCATATAACGCCTCTCTCTCTTTTTGGTAGGCTATCTCCTGAAAGAGAGTGACCCAAAGATGAGAGTGATCCACACAAAGTTCGTTGACTTTACCAACAAGGGCTTGTAAAGTCACAAGCTTAGGAGCGTCCTGAGTAGGAGTATCATCCTCATTTGATGTCACAGTTGCATAGGTTGCATCAATATTTGGAACATGGGTAGCGGGATGAGGAGGGTGAATGGTGAGTTGCTTTAAGCAGGTATACCTATAGCAAGGGGTCGGGTTGAAATAGCTATCATTTTTTATTTCTCGAATATTGTGTTCTAAAAATATGTCAGTAATGAGATGGGGAAGGGTGATGGAATTGGTGAATTTGGAAGTGGTGATAGAGTCGTGTAAGGTGGAGCCAATAGTATTAGCTATGTTGACTAGGTGACCAGTCATTAGGAGGTAGATATAGAGGGCTTGTTTAGTCACGTGGGCGAGGTAGGTGGTTAGGATGATATTGTTGCATACTAGATGGATCCAAAGGCCAGCTGTGGGTCGGAGATCATATCATTTGAGGTATAATTGGTAATATCTCGATCGATGCCATTCAATGCCCTCTTGATATAGGGTGCGAATAACATCACCTGAGGGATAGTTATGTATTAGCTGATTATAGTGGCAACAGAGAATGGGACAAAGATTGAAGTGGTGATGGATACTAGCAGTGGTGAATGTATTGGGTGCTTTAACACCACGGAAGTTAATTTCCATGGTGATATGGAATTTGGCATGGGTGTAAAAATAATGAACAAATTTGTCATTGCCTTGGTCACAGGGTTTGACTAATCCTATAAGTTGGGAGGAAAAAAGTTGTTGCACAAAGGGATTGTCAGAGGGAGCTAAGGGAAAGGGTCGTTGTTTAATAAATTACCTAGTGTCTACTTTTTTAGCTATTTCCGCAAAGGTGAAACTATCAGAAGAATTGGAATCACTCGGAAGGCTAGGAGGGGCAGTCGGGGTACTACGGGTTGGGAGTTTAACATAAGGCATTGTTCTGTAAAAATGCACATTGAATATAACTTAAACAACTGAGTAAAACAGACTATCCTAAACAAAATGAATCTAAAAAGGAAAATGGAAAAGAGAACAAAATAATAAACTTAATCTACCCTAAATAATACAAAAACTAAGAAAAATGAAGAGTAGAAAATACTTACAAAGAGGGAAGAAAAACACTTAGAGAGTCAGAGGAGAGTAAACGTCAAGAGCGTCATAGCGAAGAAAGAGGGATGGAGATGAGGGAGGGGGTGTTTATACAGGGTTTGTGGTATGAAATGATGAAAAGGAACAAGAGGAATACGAAAGGTTAAGAAAAAAGATGGGTGGAAGGGTAATTTCACTACATCAATTTTGTGCAGATTAAACTTTCATCGTGGCGAACGTTGAAATTCATTGTGGCAAACTTAACCTTAGTTGCAAAAACAGCGAAATATCAATGTTTCACCGTAGTGACATGAACTCATGCCGTGGCGAAATTAACTTGAAAGGAACAAAGAAGAATGTTGGGAAGTTTGCTACAGCGACATGGAATGCATGCCTTGGTGAAAAAAACCCGAAAGGAATAGAAATAAATATGTATGTTTGCTACAATGACGTAAACTTCTCGCCACGACAAAGTTTACCTGAAAGAAATTGTGAGGAACTTTTTCCGCAATGATGTAGAATCCACGCCGCGGTGAAATTTTATTGAGAGCAACAAGAAGGAAACAAGGTAAGTTCGTCGTGGTGATGAGGAATTCACACCACGGCAAAGGTTACCTAAAAGGAAAACAAAGCAAAGACAAAAATGAGAAAAAATTGACTCACAAACACATAAAAGACACAAGCTAGATACTCAGTACACTTAGAGATCATATACAAGTCTTCATGCACCATAATAGCTTAAGAAAACAAAGTGCAACACAATCAATCATATAAATTCCTCAAACTTGAAGGTGTATCATGCATAAAGCCAAAAGGCACAGCAATCATAAAACGGGAGAGGAATTATTGAGTTGAAAAACTGATAAAACTAAAAGCTAGACTAATGTCCTACTGAATTTGTTTCTCCCCCACACTTATTCAACAAACTAATGCATCCAGAATGTCATACTCATTCATAGAGAAAAACAAGTAAACAAGTGAAAGAGAGAAACAGCCTGATGATTACGGAGGTTGTTGGTTCTCGTAGTGAACCTTCGACAGATAGCCATATTATGGTAAGATGACTTTACCATTCGTTGTGACGGTTTCAGCCTCCTCAATTTTGGATTTGCCTAAAATATTAACAGAAAACCATTCTCCTAAAGAGTCATCATTGACAATTAAAGAATTCAATGAGTTCAGTGCAGAGCTAGAGTAAGCATGTTGGAGTTCAAACTCAGAGCATGCATCATCAATAACAATATCAAGCATGTTAACACCTAAAAGTGAATAATCCTCATAGCAATGTTTCATAGCTTTGTACATGTTAAATCTCACTTGTTGATCTCCTACCTCCATGGTGATAGTACCTTGTTTCATGCTAATCATAGTACTAGCAGTCCTTAAGAAGGGTCTATTGAGAATAAAGGTCCTGTCCTGCATAACTTCAGAAGACATGCAACCTACATAAAAATCAACTGGAAAGACCAAACCCTTTACTTGGACTAAAATGTCATCTATGATGCCCACTGGATGCCTAAGAAACCTATCATCCAATTGTAAAACTATAGATGTAGGCTTTAGACTTTTGAATCCTAATGATGTGTAGATAGACTTAGGTATCACATTAATGGATGCTCCTAGATCTAACAACACTCCTCTTATGGTAACTTTTTATATAGTGCATAGGATGTTGAAAGATCTAGGGTCTTGGCATTTTACTAGTATTTGGGGTTTGAACAATGAAGACATATTGAGCTGACTTGCATTCTTTCATTCGTTCTGAACTTTTTTTTATTGGTGCATAGGTCCTTAAGATATTTAGCATATGCAGGAACCCTTTTCACTAGATCAAGCAAAGGGATGTTGAATTCTACTTTCTTAAACAAATCAATTACATCTTTCTCATGTTTAATATCAGTCATTCTTTTGCTAAGCAAATACAAATTGTGAAAAGGAAAGTATTTAAGATTTACCTCCTTGTCATTGGCTTCATGGGCTCCTTACTAGCTTGATTCAGGATTGGTTTCAGAATTTGCTTCCTTACTCTTTAATAATTTGGACTCCTTTTTAGTTAGAAGTGCTCTTTCCTTAGAACTTTTAGACTTCTTGACTCTCTCATTTGTTGAAGGAAATTATCTTCTCTCAATCTCCTCTTCATCTTCTCCCTCATCTTGATTTTTTAACCTCACTTATTTCCCATTTTGGAGGGTTATGGCATTCAAACTTTTGGGGTTCATAACAGTATTCGAAGGATAGTTCTATTATTTCTCGCTTGATTCTCACTCATGTTATTAGATAATTGAGTGATGTAGGAGTTGATATTCTCATGCTTCATCTCCCATTGCTCCATTCTCTTTTGTAGAGCATTAAACTGAGAAGTATTTTTAGAAGAATCCTGTTGAATGAGAGAGGCTATTTCATTGAACTGGTTATTGTTTGAATTTTTTTCCTCCTTCATCAACACCATCATATTATGCAGAAGTTGATTAGTTTCCTCCTTTAGTGGGACAGTTAGAGCTTGCTGTTGGTTATGGAAATGGTTTATGGAAGAACCAGCTCCTCTACTTTGTTGAAATCTGTTTAGACCTCTTCCTTCTTCATTCCCCCAACTGAGCCTAGGATTTGCTTTCCATCCCTCATTATAGGTGTTGGAATAGGAGTCCCATTTCTAATTTGGTTGACCCTAATATACAGTAGACACCTTTTTATAACTACCAGGGCAGACACTACATATGTGCATTACTGACCTACAAGTATCACAACTGGGTGTAGTAGGATCCATAGAAGGTGTTAGGCAATGCACACTCATGTTTTTCAATTCTGCAGTGATGAAGGACAACTGTGAAGTCACTTTACTCTCCAAAGAGTCAGCTTTAGACGCCAGACTTTCCGTTCTTCTAGAATGGGTTGTCGAAACTCCTAACTTATGTACACCTCTAGTATCTCTAACATTGTACTATTGATGATTTAAAGCAATCTTCTTGATCAGATCCTATGCCTCCAAAGCTATAAGGTCAATCAAAGAACCTCCCAATGCCAAATCTAACATACCTTTATCTTGACTTTTTAGCCCATCATAAAAATACTACACTAATTGTTCATCAAGTATCTGATGGTGGGGACATCTAGACAATAAGTCTTAGAAGTGGTTCCAATAGTCATGGAGTGACTCATCATAATCTTGCCATGCTAAATAGATCTCCTTCCTTATTGACGAAGTTCTAGAGGCTGGAAAATATTTCTCCAGGAATGCCTTTTGCAGATTGGCCCACCTATGGTAAGCATTCTCCACATGTCCTTGGAGGCTCATATACCACTTCCTTGCTTTTCCCTTCAAGTATAGGTCAAAAACCTTCCATAATACTTGATCAAGTGAAGCTCCCACAAGTTTCATACTCTAAAAAATCATGGACAAAGATTGCAAATGGATGTAGGGATTTTATCCTATCAAGTCATAAAATTTAGGAAGAGAGTTAATGAGCAGTCCTTTAACTTCAAAATTAGGATAAGTAGTAGTAAAGGGGTCATAATTCACATCAGAGGTAGTTGCTTCCCTAATGGTCCTACTTCTTTGATTTTTGTTATTCTCACCAACTCGCTCCTACTCCCTATTACCTCCATTATCACCAGTCCTAGGTTGATTGGCATTAAGGTTAGGGTTTTGTAGAAAAGTTGGGTTCTCAGCCATTATCACTCCTTCTAATGATTCACTCTCACTACTTAGTCGACTTGATTCCTCTTCAATAATTACTTGAATTTTCTCTTTCTCTCTCATCTCCTTTATAATCTTTCTCAAACGTCTCTCAATTTTAGGGTAGAAAGGTAGAAGTTTGGCTTTCTGAGGCTTGCATGAAAAAAATTGAAATGAAAATAAAATGTAACAAAATTTACTTGCAAGCACACAAAGTCAAACAAAAAGACGAGATGTGATGGATGCAAGTGTGTAAATGAGTGATAGTATGTATACAAGTAAAGTATGTATGTATCGAAAAGCAATCAAAGGAATGTTCCAAACTATGTGGGTGTAAAAAATGTTAGGTATGAAAAGTGAAAAAGTTCAGTGTTATGTTTGTTTGTGTTTTCAAAATTTTTATGCTATGTAAAGAAAACGAAATCCTATAATATTGACAAGTATGAAGCTAAAATATGTAGAATGCAATCTAAATAAAGGCTCCGAACCTCACTTAGCAGCAAAATGACATAAACTAACCTAGAGAACCAATTGCTTAGTTCCCCAGCAATGGCGCCATTTTGATCCGGACCTTAGTTCGTAACTTTGGAGGTCAAATAAAAAATATAATCTAAGGATTGCAATATGGGATGCAACCTCAAGTTGTCTCACTTAATCGGAACCTAAACAAATGGACCTAAGCTAACCTATATGTCATTAAATGCAAGCTAAATTGGTAAAGAGGGGGTTTCGATCTTTGGGAACCTTAGCTGAATTAAATGAAATTATAAAAAATGTGTAAAATGTATTTTTGGGTTTTTAGGATTGGAAAATAAAAAGATAAAGAGAATGATCAAATGGTCATAGTATCCTCTTGAAAATGAGCTTTGGCTATCATAGTTAGAAATCAATTTTCGATGGGAGTGAAAATCACTAAGTTTCAAATGGGTAAACCTTAAAGAACTCTTTAAGTCCAAGGTCTTAATCAACAAAATCCATTTCTTAAGACCTTGTTAAATGCCCTTAGTGTTTGTAGTGGGTAAGTCAATGCAATAAGTCACTTTGGGATCTCAAACCAACTCAATGTCAAACAAAACTATGCAAGATAAAAGTGATTCAACAAGATGTCAAATAGACATATATGAGACTTTATATATTTATGCTCAAAGTTCTAGATCAACAAATCTTGACCACACATTGAATATCCAACACTTGATTAAACTCTAATCAAGAATGTTCAACTATAAATTACAAATCCTAAACCTAGGAGTTCATAAATCATAGCTGAACATGGATTAAGCTACTCTCCTTTTAAGCCCATTTAACTCATGCCATTGCTACATCTTTAAGAGAATAGAGGTACCTAGCTACTTATAGCTCCAAGAGACTTCGCAACTGAGAACCCACTAAAGATACCCATGATAGCAATCGATGGTCAAAAATGGAAGAAAATGGTATGGATGAGAGAATATGATGGTGTGTGTGTGAAGATGGAGTTGTATGAGACGATGGATTAACAGTATAAAGTGTCGGCTCTTCTCCTACTTGTAACTTAGCCTAAAATAGGTCTTTTTCATAAAATGGGTTGATGGATCAGGTTACACTTACCAAAAATGGTCCGGGTCTGTGCCAATTTGAAGGTTTCGCTGTGGCGAGGGAATGAGTTCACCATGGTGAACTTTTCCCGAAAGATTTCTTCAGTCAATTTCAGATTTCACCGTGGTGAAAGCATTAGTGCTCGCCGTGACAAACTTTTCTCGAAAGGTTTTTTCAGTAGATCTTTAGATTTCATTGTGGCGAAACATCATCTTTGCCACGGCGAACTTACTTATTGCCCTCATTGACTTATTGACTTATGCTGTTAGTCTTCACTCCTTGGCTCTAATTCTTGAATCTCCTACAATGAAAAATAGTATTTTGCAGTATCAATTATTCTAAAAAATTCAATTTAGTACAATTACTAATTATTTGTGATAATTTTACCCTCAAACTACATTAATTCAAGACAAGCACTTAAGAGATAAATTAAGCACAAAATTTGAAAATAAGAGCCAAGAAGTATAATAAAAACCATGAAATTTTCACCAATTGATATAGGAAAGTTGAGTTCAATCAACAACCTTATGAAACTGTCCATTATAAATATAGATAAAAAAATCAGCATAGATGATGAGGGTGTTATTAGTTTTTCACTTATATGTAGACTAGGAAAATATCTTTTAAAGAGTTTCAAGTAAAGTGTGAGCTTTAATCATTAAGCTCCTTAAGAGATAATCATTTAAGGAATACAAAACTAACTTTCCAATTGAAGAACTTTATAAGAATTTAGGAGGTAGTTCTACCTACAGTCCCACCAAATCCAAAACTTATATAATAATCTAGCGTTGTGTCAATATCTATTTCATTTTAGGGATAATAAAAATATTAATAGTTGTATTTTGAGACCAATTTTCCCTATAATGTCTAATAAAACAAACCTATGCAACCTTATTTACTAATTTACTATAAATTTAGATTAAATGACATAAACGAGGAAAATAGTTATTTATAGTGTGTCTTACTTGAATAAAATATAATAGAATTTGAATGTCTTTGAAATTCTCTCCAATTTTTTGTTGGGTTCTTTTATGTTTGCTACCAACTTTAAGATGACTATGTCTATAGGTATGTTTAGAAAGGATAATAGAGTATACATGTCTTCTAGAGGAAGGATGGAGGAAAAATTTGGGATGGTATTGATGCGATAGATAAAGGAGTGCCTCTAATTTCAATAGAACTCTAAACCATAAGGGAGAAGATTAATGAACAATGTTCCAAATTTAAATTCAATAGGTCCTTCAAAGTTAGATAATAAGGGAATTACAAGGGTATTTTTACATCTATAAGCAGTGATTAGGTAAGTTAGAGGAGTGGTTATTATCCCATCTTCTTGGTATTTGGCCTTTATTGCAACCATTACATCTTTGAATATGATCTTAAGGAGATTGTAGTTTAAGCTTTTAATTTTCTCATCACAAGTCTGTAGACTTGGGATGTTATCTTGTTTCTGCTCCTTTCATATTTAGAACTCCATTTGGACTTGTCTTTTAGTTTGTATACTTTTCTTAAAGCTAATACCTTTGGATTTGGGGGATATCTCCTTTTGTTTATAATAAACTGTATTTACATTTTATAATTTTGTTTTTGTTAGTAAGTTTACTGCTGGAGTTATGTAAATATATTTCCCTTAAAAGCAAGTGTACTTACATATAACTTAATTTTCTTCTAGTTACTTTTGTAATAAAAATATTTATTATTAATAAAACAAAAGAGTTTGGTTTTATTTGTATGAGCATTATATATCTAGTCATAAGGTACCAAGATTCTTTTGTAAGTAATATATATATACATGGAGATGTATAGGAAACATGTATATTATTAGAATCTAAATTAGTTGATTCAAGTTGAATAATTAAGTTGGTCTCTTAATTATAGTTTAGACTGCAGTATTGTGGTTTATCTCCGTGTAAGTAAAAGAGTTTACTTTAAGTGAATGATGAGTTTCATATCGTGATAGTAGTTGACTAATGATAATGGCACTATTAAATGAATTTTGAATCAAGTATGTTTTTAAAGAATAAAGTGGGCCATTACTTTAATCTTAAAACATACATCTTAGCATTCATTTATTACGAACCACAATCTTGACGAGTAGTGAACTCATATGTGTTTCATTATAATTCTTGATATAATCGGAATGGATTTTTATAGAGTATCAATCTAGTGTCTGCATGTTGGAATTATTATCCAATTGAAATATGTATCAGGGAGCATTCGCTCAAATAAAGAGTTTATAATGATATCATTACTTCTAGACGTTTTACGGAGTTTAGTAAGTAAACTGGTGCTAGTAGTTTGATGGACTAGCTATCCATCAAGTCCTAACACCTAGATGAGATCTTGTGTGTTAATCACATATAAAGTAAAACAGGAGATCTAGAAGGAAAAACTGACATAAGAACAAAATGGTAATTTTACCTTTTATTGTGTAGATGGCTATAATATGGTTCCTAATAAAGTATTGGACATTTCATTTGAAACATGTGTTCTCATAATATTTAGTAATTCAAGAGTTCAACAAATTGTCTTTAGTAGAATGACATTTGGTTAATAAGCTGGAATTAATTCTAATGAGTTAAATTAATTCCGGGCCTCTTGGAGCTTGAATTATCTAAGTCAAATTAGATTCCCTACTTGGCTTGTAGGAAGGTTATCAAGTAAAGTAAGAAATATAAATGGAGGTTTTAAATCCTATGATTGAATGTTGGGCTTAATTTAATTAGAAGCCCAATTGAACAATTAATATTTGGCTTGACTTTGGTTTTGTTTGATTAATTAGATTAATTAAATTGAAACAAAGTTATTAAAGAAAGAAGGAGGGAATATTTTGGCTGTTTATACCTAAATGTGCAGCTGCACAATTAGAATTTAATTGCTAAATTAAAGATGGTTTTTATGATGCTTTTATCATCATTAAATGGAGTAGTGATCTTATCATTAAATGGTTTAATGGTTTTCTTTTAATGATGGCCTGTAATGTAACCTTTTAGCATTCATTTGATTAAACAAAAGGAACAGGTGCATTTGATGTTCTCTCTCTTCCTTCTTTCATCCATAACTGAAAATGAGAAGGTCTCATTTAGGTTATTGGTCTTTTCATTTAGCCATCTTAAATAAATGAGAAGAGTCTCATTTATTGTCTTTTTATGATGTATTAAAGAATGAAGTGATGCATTGGATGCACCTCACTTTTTTCTTTCATAATAATCGAAACTGACAAGGATAGGAAAAAGTAGTCTTCCATCTTTGACTCG
>JANSVA010094249.1:0-10861 GCA_025504915.1 Erythroxylum reticulatum
AAAACGCGTCTTAAGGGAGAGGTATACATATCCTTATAAGTTATACTTTTTTCACCTCTCCAATCGATGTTGGATCTCACACTTTCCACCCCCCTTAGGGGCATGCCCTCTTTAGGGGCATGCCCTCTTTAGGGCCTAGCGTAGTTGGCACAACGATTTAGGTACTGGCTCTGATACCATTTATAACAGCCCAGACCACCCGTTCACATATATTGTCCACTTTAGATTGCTCCTAGGGCCAAACCTCTCACGATTTTGCTCTTCCCACCCTTGGGAAAATGCATTTTAGGAGGAGAGATATCCATATCCTTATAAGGCATACTTCGTTCTCCTCTCCAACTGATGTGGGATCTCACATATGATGTATAGACGCTCAAATCGAATGCCATCATTAAGGCATTGCCGGTCCAGCCAGGCAATAGTGTATACTGGAGCATACTGTGAGTTAACCTAGTTGTGTAAACTCAGATATTTATGCTTCTGTTTGAATTGTATGTATAGTAGGTAATCTAGATGTTAGATTTCGATTGGTAATGTGTTCTGTTCAAATTGTGTTGATTAAACTTAATTCCTTTATATTGAATTGATATTGATATAATTATGATATTACTGATTCCAAACAATTGATTGTTCGAGGAGTTTGATATTCAGGACTATATTGGGAGTGTTTGTGATTTGAATGTGAATAAGGAAATTGAATACTCAACTATTTGTTGAATACTGGATTTAGATGCGATGAACTGTGAAAATTGAATGTGCTTATTGACTGAAAGTGACTGATGATATATTATGTGAACTGTTATACTCCATTATATGATGCATGTTCACATAAAAGGGTTGTGACCGGAGTAACCAACGTGAAAAGAGCTTTAAGCTCAGTTATGCTCATCAGAGCCTCAAGCTCAACGTTTAATGAACCCGATATCCACAACAAATACGGTACAGTATTGAAAAGAGCCCGGTATCCACAATGGATACAGGACCATGAAATAGGCACTTGTTTTCAACAAAGTTAAAATAGAATGAGTCTCATTTGCATCTGCATTTGTACATTTATGATTATGAATTATATGATTAAGAATCCATTTTTGAAATTGTGATGATAAAGTGATATGCTATATTTGAGTAATTGATGTTAATGTGATTGACTGGGATATATATGATCTGAAAGAGTATATGAAATGTGTGACAATCATTACGTCTTACTGAGATAAGGAATGTTGTGAATTTGGTTATATATGACATATTTGTGTATTTGATATGAGTGAGGCCATAGATGATGGTTAGCTTATTGAGTTCGCAAAACTCATCAAAATTATAATATGGCTTTTCAGGTACGAGAGAGGAAACCTAGTTCCTAAGTTACTTTAAAAGAACAATTTTGGATTAAGAAATGACTCAAAAGTTTGTCAGCTGACTTTTGAGGAATAATAGATTGTTTTATATAGCATTTTTTAATAAAAGCTTGTAAACTTTCAAATGTTTTGGTAATGTAAATATTTGTTTTACTGAATATAGTGTAAATCATGTTTGCAACGAAATGAAGAGTAGTTGTTGTTTTTAAGTATCGTGTTATTCTTTGTGATGCCATATAAGAGAACATAACTACTCTAATATGCCATTATTATAGGATATGTACTTAAATGTCCTCTGGATGTTCTGATATATACTCTATGGTAGTAGGACGTTACAATTTTGGTATTCACTTTTATTTTAAGAGATAGTTTTACTTTTTGTGATTATACACAAAATTTATATCCTCGTTGTGTTTAGAGGATTTAATTTGTACTCTTCTCCATTATAGTGAATTTTTCGCTCATTATCATCCATAAAAATAGGCAACTTGTGTGAACCATGTAAGTCCTTGTGTTTCATATTTACTACTATTCTTGCCCAAATTATTTTACTTCTCGCTCATCTTGATCTCGATCATGCTTCCACTATCGCTTTATATTATAACAAGTGGTATTAGAGCTACAGTTCGAGATGTCTACCGTTACAAAATTGATATCAAAAAGTTTGATGACAAGATTGGTTTTTCCATTTAGAGAGTCCAAATGAAGGTTGTTCTCACTTAGAATGGATTGAAGAAGGTTCTAGATGGAAAATAAAATAAACCTAATTCGATGACTGATGAGCAATAGCAGGAGTTAGATGAAAAGGCACTTTTAGCGATCCAACTCTATCTCTCCAAGGAGATGCTTTGCGAGGTGATCCATGAAACCAGTGCTGTGAAACTTTGGTTGAAGTTCGAGTCCCTGTATATAACCAAGAGTCTAGCCAACAAACTCCATCTCAAAGAGCATTTGTACATGTTTTGTATAATTGAAGGTACTTCCATTCAATCTCATCTTGATGAGTTTAATTCAATTATTATTGACCTAGACAATTTAGATGTTATAGTTGATGATGAGGACAAGGTTGTTTTATTGGTTATCTCTTTACCATCTACCTATAAATACTTCAAAGAGATATGTTATATGGAAATAATGATACGTTATCTTTTGAGGATGTCAAGTCCAGCTTGTTATCTAAGGAAAAATTTTAGCTTGAGGTTCATTCAGATGATAAAGTTGAGGCCTTATTTGCTAGGGGTAGAACAGTTGAAAAAAGGAGTACAAGTAAAAAGAAATCTAGGTCAAAACCTAAGGGATGTAATTCCAAGACCTGTTGATATTGTAAGAAAATTGGGTATGATATTTCTGAGTTTATAAATTGAAAAATAAAAAGAAGAGAGATGAAAAAGGAAAGCAACCTTAAAAACCCACTGCTGAAGCTGGTGTTGCTGACACTAAGTCTGATGGTGATATATTGTCAGTTATCTCTTCTGAAAAAAGGAGTACGACTGAGTGGATTTTAGATTTTGGTTGTAACTACCATTTGTCTTCTCACAAAGACTAGTTCTCCACCTATGACCTATCAATTGTAAATATGTCTTGATGGGAAATGACGCTTAGTACAAAGTGATTGGCATAGGTAATGTATAGATCAAGACCTACGATGGTTGTATCAGGACATTAACTAATGTGTGACATATTCCTAATTTGAAATGTTACCTGATTTCTCTAGGCACCTTTGAGTCACTTGGTTGTAAGTATTTAGCTGAAGGTGGAGTTTTAAAGGTATTTAAATGTGCCCTGGTCATTATGAAAGGTAATAGGCTTGGTAGCCTTTATATCTTGCAAAGTTCAACTGTCACAGGTTTAGCCGTTATGTCCACATCTTCATTGTCTGATAGTGATCTCACTATCTATAACATATGTGCCTAAGCTGTATGAGTGAGAAAGGTATGAATTTGCTGAGCAAGAAAGGTATTTTTGGTCTTAGTACTGATAAATTGAAATTTTGTGAGCATTATGTCTTTGGTAAGTAGAAAAAGTCCAACTTCTCCACTGCTACACATCATACCAAAGGTGTCCTTGATTACATTCATTAAGATCTTTAAGGACCTTTTAAAGTTCCTTTTATTAGAGGGAAATGTTATATGATGACCTTGATTGATGACTTCTCCTGCAAGGTTTGCGTTTATTTCTTGAGGCATAAGAATGAAGTTTTTCTTACTTTTAAGAAGTGGAAAGCCCTTGTTGAGAATCAAATTGGAAAAAAGGTGAAGAATCTCATAATAAACAATGGATTAGAGTTCTACGAAACAGATTTCAATAAATTCTGCTCTTAAGTTAGAATTGTTGGACACAAGACACTGGTTGGTAAGGCCCAGTAGAACGATGTTGTGGAACAAATAAACAAGACCCTACTTGAGAGAGCTCGTTGTATGCTCTCTAATGCTGAATTATGGCATCGACGTGATATTTGGTGTGAAGCAGTTTCTACATCATGTTATTTGGCCAATCGCTCCCCACATTCATCTTTTGATTTTTGAATTTCAAAGGAAGTTTGATCAGGTAATCCTATTGACTACTCTAATTTAAGATTTTTTGGATGTCCTATTTATGCACATATTAATGATGGAAAACTAGCACCTAAAGCTAAAAAGTGAATATTTCTTAGTTATGCTTCTAATTCAAAATGATATTGTTTATGGTGTACTGACCTTGAGTCACGCAAAATCATTCTTATTAACAATGTGACGTTTAATGAAAATGCTTTACTTTCTTCTATAAAAGATTATGTTCTTCTGCTGGTATAGGTGGTCAGCAGGATACTAATGAGAAGGTGGAGTTAGAGCTGAGATCGTCGCCTCCTCCCGATGTCAATGCTCCTAGTTTCTTTGCTACTTAGTCTAGCGATGTTGATGACATTTATGAAGTCTCTAATACCACTATTCCTATTTCGCCTCAATAAGAGCATTCTATTGCCCAAGATCATCCAAGGAGAATTATCTGGAAACCTGCTAGATACATTGATAATGATGATCACTTGGTTACTTATGCACTCTCACTTGCACAAAAATTTCCTGTAGTTATTTAACCTTTCTTTTATTCTAAAACTATTTCTTGTGTTGATTCATCTAAGTGGTTAGTAGCAATGAATGAAGAAATTGAAAGTTTCCATAAGAACGATACTTGGGATTTATGTGAGCGTCCTAAAGGCAAGTGACAATTGAGTTGTAAATGGATTTACAAGAAGAAAGATGGCATCCCCAGGGTTGAAGAATCAAGAAGGAAAGCACGTTTGGTTGTTTGTGGTTTTGAATAAAAGGAAGGTATTGATTTTAATGAAATTTTCTCTCCTATTGTTCATCATACCTCCATTTGTGTGCTTCTTGCTTTGTTTAATTTGGAGTTGGAGCAACCTGATGTAAAAACTGCTTTTCTACATGGAGAACTTTAGGAAGAGATCTACATAAAGCACCCTGAGGGTTTTGTTGTTCCTAGTAAGGAGCATTGTGTTTGTCGCTTAAAAAAATCTCTTTATGGGCTTAAGTAAGCTCCAAGGTAGTGGTACAAAAGGTTCGATACCTTTATGATCGGGCAATTATTTACTAGATGCCAATATGATAATTGCGTCTATTTTCGACAATAATCATATGGGTATTTCGTATACTTATTGTTATATGTCAATGATATGCCCATTGCTTCTCGTGACAAGTCTTTGATTGACAATTTGAAATCTTAACTTATTAAGGAGTTTGAAATAAAAGAATTAGGTAGAACAAAAAAGATTCTCGACATAGAGATACACAAGGATCGACAGACTAGGAAGTTGTTTTTATCTCAAAACAACTATATACAAAAAATTCTTGATAGATTTAACATGGGCTTTTATAAGCTTGTCTTGATGCCTCTTGCTGCTCATTTCAAGTTATCATCTAATATTTGTCCAAAGATGGAGGAAGAAACAGAATGTATGTCGAACGTTCCATATTCCAGTGTTGTTAGTAGTCTTATATATGTCATAGTTTGCACTAGACCGGATCTGGCATATGCGGTTAGCATGGTGAGCCGTTTTATGCACAATCCTGGCAAGGTTCATTGGGATGTTGTCAAATGGATCATTCAATATTTGAAGGGTTGTTTTGATATTGGCTTGGTATTTGATAGAAGCAAAGCAACATCTAATAATGCTGTCGGTTTTTTGGACTCTGATTACAGTGATGACTTCGATAGACGGAGGTCTCTTTCTAGTTACATCTTCACTTTGTGTTCCGGCGCTATCAGTTGGAAAGCATCACTGTATTATATAACGACTTTATCTACTACAGATGCAGAATACATTGCAGCTATAAAAGATGTGAAAGAGGCTATTTGGTTATGTGATGTTATTATCGAGCTTGGTATCACACAAGATACTACTATTGTATTTTCAGATAGACAGAGTGTTATTCATCTTGCTAAGAACGATGTCTATCACTCAAAAACTAAGCATATTAGTGTAAAGTACCACTACATTAGAGACATTGTTATCACCGGAGAAATTTTTGTGAAGAAAGTTCACATGTCTAACAATCATGCGGATATGTTGACCAAGCCACTGTTTATCGTTAAGTTAGAGAATTGCTTGGACTTGGTCGGTGTTTGCAACGTCTAATTACCTTCAAAGTTTTATATGGTGATGAGTAACTCGTAAAATTTGAGTCAAGGTGGAGATTGTTAAGTATATAACCCAAACTCTTCTTCATCAACATTATATGATTGTTGAGCATTATAAATACATTTTGAGCCCCTCCATTTTTCATGCATCTAACACCAAGAAACTTGCAAAATTTTAAGAGTTTATCTTCACCATATTAACTCAAATTTGTATTCACTTTATTGTAGGAGAGAGTTTTATTTTATGAGATTACACACAAAATTTATATCCTTATTGTGCTTAGAGGATTTAATTTGTACTCTTCTCTATTATAGTGAATTATTTACTCATCACCATCCATGGAAGTAACCAACTTAAGTGAACCATATAAATCCTTATGTCTCATATTTACTACTATTCTTGACCAAATTTTTTTTACTTCTCGCTCATCTGGATCTCGATCCTACTTCCGTTATCGCTTTATATCACAACAAGTAGGACTAGGAAACTATTCAAAGAGGCAGTTTTGACGAGTTCTTCTTCTGAAACCTAGATGCTTTCATGCATTTTCGATCTAGTATCTACAAGTAGTAAATAATAATTTGTTTTCTTAATTTAGCTCTAGTTTTAGTTAGAAACCAAGCTTTTTCTTTAACAGAGAATCATTAAATGTATTCTTTTTTATTTTTGTTAATGAAAGCATATTGAGTTTCTAAATATATTTCACTAATATGGTTACTCTTGAACTAATAAATAATATGCCATTATTGGCATTATAATAACCTCTCTATAAATAGACTTATCAAAATGTGAAGTTGATTAATTAGTGATGATGCAATAATATTAAACGATGCTCTCAAAATTTGTTGATGTAACATAATTTTGATCGGGGCAAGTAAACTGAAACATATCGAAAACAATCTCTCTATTTGGTAGAGATAAAATTGCGTATTACTGAACTTCTTTAGACTTCTCGTTTTAACGGAATAATCGTTTTAATGAAATTTCACTGGGTGTTGTTGTTGTTCTTGCAAATCATCTTAAACAAATATTTTCTCAAGCATGATTCAGAATTTAATTCGTGCCTAGTGATCTAAAAGACAGTTTAAATGATAAAGATGAAGACTGAAAAAGTTGGGTATAGCAAGCATCATCAGGCAAAATTATTTAATACGAATGTTACGTTCTTTTTCAATTTGGCATTATTCAATGAAAATCACATTATATGATTTTTAAAATAATGATTCAAAAAGGAATAAAATTTTAATTCAATTGATAAATATTTAATTTACATATTAAAGTTAAAAGTGCTTCATTACTTGTCAATTTAATTAATAATGAGATATTAGCAGTTGGTATAATCTTTTATGCTAAAATTATTAGACATTAATATCATATTAAGAATCTTAATTTTTATTTTAATTAAAAACAATTTAAATTTTATTCTGTTATTATACAACTATAAAATCTTTTGAGTACAAGTGTGAGTAATAACTTTTTTTTTTCCAACTACGTAGAAAAACATGATTGATTTTTATCCAAATTATGAACTAACCCATTTATATACAAACTTATTTGATTTCAATCACTCAAGCCATCTAAACAGTTAAACCAAACCAAACTAATCCAAATCAATTTGGTTTTATTTCCGTGGTTTGAATTGGTTTCATAATTTTAGATTTAAATATTTATTAGAAAAGTAAAATATCATGACATATTTTAAAATTTTCTAATGGAATAATATTTTAATTTTTAAGAGGTAATAATTTAATCATATTTGTATAACTTTTATAAATATTGATTAAAAGACAAATTTTATCAAATGATAAAATTATTGATTTTGCTAATTAATAACCAAGAAATTTATACCAGTGATATTATTTATTTTAAAAGTAATTTGGTAGCAAAATATATTTAAAAATTTAAGATACTTTAAAAGAATGTTTAAGATATAAATTTTATGTATTATATCCTAGACAATAATCAATTGATTTCTTAAAAAACTTATACTATGTATAGATTTTTTTTAATTAAATAGAAAGAGTACTTACTATGAATTAATAGAAGAAAAAGAGAGTCAACTATGTGATATTGATTTGGTTTGGTTTAGATTAAAACCATAAATTAAATCCAGTGTTTTTCCTCATTAAAAATTTATTCTCAATTTTAAGTTTTTAATAATTTAGTTTAGATTAAGTACTCGAGCCCAAATCTATCTACCATCCCGAGAATCATATTGGCACATAGATTATAGAATAAGAACATAGTGTTAGACTATTTAATATCCCGTGTGACTTATAGATTTGAGTCCCATGAACAGCACCCAAGATAATGGTTGGTGAACCAACATGATGGTTGGTGATTGAGTATATAAGTTTTAGAAACAAAAACTTATGTATATGAATCTCAATTATTCTGAACCATTGAAGAACCACATTAAAGAAAGGAAGCAGTAAGGGAATAAATCAACATTATACAAAACAAACAATCATAGATACAGGTACACAAAAATCATTCGATCTATAGATGTCTTACAATTGGTATCAGAGCCTGGTATTGTATGATTTGTTTTCTATGGTATTTTCTATCGTGTATCAGTATAATTGTGTTTCTATTTATGTTATATGAAGGGAGTGTTGCATGATCTGTATTTTTTTTGTTCATGCACAATGCTTTATCATCATAATAAACACAATACAATGATTGGTTTAAAAGTGCAAGAAACGAACATAAACCTTTGATGTTGGTATGCATGGAAATGATTATGGCTGGATGGTTTAGATTAAGGGTAATATACAGTGGAGAGAATGAAAAATACCTTAAAGTTTTCGGTACGAAGAGAAACCGAAAACAACATATGCTCTTGATAATGTTTAAAATGGTTTTTGTATCCTCGAGTATCATGTTGACCAAAGATGCTCTGGGTACAGTGGAATGTTTTACGGTATAAAGAGCACCGATATAAAGAAACAAAAATGAAACTCCATTGTTATTAGTTAGAGTGAGAAACCTCCATAAGATTATGTCATGGATTGACCACCGAAGAAAATAATGGTGGATGACATTATTGTTTGACTCAAGCCAAGAAAGGAGAAAAATCCATGCAAGAAAGAAATGTTAGAATAGTTTAGAAGAAAAGAAAAACAAAAAAGGAAACTAGAAACAAAACCGACGACGAAGGAAGACGATGGTGTAGCATCGAAGGAAGACGATGGTGCAACGTCATAAGGCAGACGACTGGCACGTGCAATGCACGCGTCAGATGCTGCTTTTGACAATCGAGTGCACGCGCTAGACGCTACTCCTTACTACTCAAGTTGGCGCGTGCAGGCTTCCAAGCCCAAAATTAAATTATGGACTAATTTTTGGGCCTTTGGGCCATTAAAGGATGATATTGGATTAGTAAATAATTATAGACTTTAACCCCAAGGAAAAATAATTTTAAGGATGGAACATAAGGGATTATTTAATTCATAATTGATTTACATATAATATAATTTTGGAAATTATTGCTATATTATATATTTCCTTGGTACTTTGAATATTTTATATTATATAATAGTTGGAGTTAAAATTTCCTAGTATATGTTGAATGTAATACATGACATTATGGACATTTAGAATAACTTGTTTGTCACCAAAGTGGCTAAACTAATTAAATTAAATTTTGACATGTATGATAATTGTCCAATTAAATGTTTATTGCATGGAAAGCTTGTTAGCCACCAAAGTGGCCTAGCTTGAAAATTTTTAAATCATTTAATTGTGATTTATTTCAATTGTTCAATATGATATGACGCTAAAATGACATAAAGGTTGAACTGAACAATTGAGATTATTAATTAGAACACTAGGAGGTCACCCAAAGATAGACCATTAGTTATAATTAATGACATTAAAGGGACTTTATTAACATATTTAGTTAATATGATTGTATATCCAAAGATAACATGCATATTGACTATAATATGCTTGATTGTCCATTATAGTATTATATATGCATCATTATAGTTTACTACTATGTATTTAAATTTTACCCAAAGGAGAATTTAAATGCATAATCAAAGTTTATTAGTTAGTTTGAATCCATTTTAGGTTTACTCAAAGCATTAATGTGGACTATATGTTGTATGTGCAGCATCTACTAGTTTGTTCACCTTGGGCAATGGCTTGATTAAGTCAATGGTCTGAGCTATAGGGATTGGTCCGAATAAATCCAGTTCCAACTAGGTGTAATGGATTTGAACTTGGCCATAGTTTCAGATGTAAGGCCTGCAACCATAACTGAGACTAGTTTTGAAGCTGACGAGTCTTATTATGAGGCTTGGGAACGATCTAACAGGCTGAGTTTAAATTTGATGTGAATGACGATCGTAGAAAATGTAAAGCCGTCAATGCCTAAGATGGATAATGCAAAAGAGTTCAAATTAAAGCTTAAGTAATACTCCCAATCAGATATAGCTGACAAGTCCATAGTAGGGACTTTAATGAGTGAGCTAACGAATAAGAAGTTTGAATGGTCACAGCCCATTCATGATCATATAACTCATATGTCAAACCTAGCTGCAAAGTTGAAATCTATGGGTATAGATGTGAGTGAGTTCTTTTTGGTACATTTTAAATCAACTCACTTCCTCTAGAGTTTGGCCAGTTCCAAGTGAATTATAATACTATTAAAAAAATGAAACCTTTAAGAAATTAAGGCCATGTTAGTTCAGGAGGAAGGGAGATTGAAGAAAATAAAGGAACACTCCGTTCATCTCATGTTTCATCAAGGTGGTAGTAACAACAAGAATAAACCATGACAGAAAGGTAAAAATAAGGACAAAGCTCTCAACAAAGTTAATGAGGGTCGAATCAAGAAAGATAAGAGATGCCACTTCTGTAAGAA
>JANSVA010094270.1:0-10860 GCA_025504915.1 Erythroxylum reticulatum
TCATTTTGGGATCTCAAATCAACTCAATATCAAACACAACTATGCAAGATAAAAGAGATCCAACAAGATCACAAATAAGCATATATGAGACTTCATATATTTAAGCTCAAAGTTCTACATCAACAAATCCGAACAATACATTGAATATCTAACACTTGATTAAACTTTAATCAAGAATGTTTAACTACAAATTACAATTCCTAAACTTAGGAATTCATAAATCATAGCGAAACATAGATTAAGCTACTCCCTTTTTAAGCCCATTGAACTCAAGCCATTGCTACATCTTTAAGAGGAGAGAGGTGCCTAGCCACATATAGCTCCAAGAGACTTCACAATGGAGGACCCACCAGCATCTATAGTAGCAGTCGACGATGGAAAGAAGAAAATAGTGGTATGGATAGGAGAAGATGATGGTATGTGTATGTGTAGAAGAGTTGTCCGAATGGTAGAGAGCATAGATGATGGAGAGATATATGTTAGTTCTTGTTGTAACTTAACCTAAAATAGGTAAATTTTACAAATTTGGTTATGGTTCAGTTTGCAAAGTGGGTAAACTTTCAAAAATGGTTCGGGTATTTGAAGGTTTGCCGCGGTGATAAGATAAGTTCGCCACGGAAAACTTTTCTCGAAAGGTTTTGCTTGGAGATTTTGGTTTCTTCGCTGCAGCGACATGAACTTCATGCCGCAGTAAAATTTTCTCGAAAGGTCTCTTTAATAAACTGTCGAGTTCATGCGTGGTGACGTGTACTCACGCCATGACAAAATTAACCCGAAGAGTTTCTGCATGAATTCTTAATACTTTGTTATAGCGAAACATTAACTTTTGCCGTAATGAGCTTTCCTGTTGCCATATTGACTTGTTGACTTATCATTTTTAGCCTTCACTCCTTGCCTCTACTCTTTGAGTCTCCTACAATGAACAAATGGTAGTTTGCATTATCAATTGTTCTACAAAATTAATTTCGTGTAATTACTAATTATTTGTGACAAATTTTACTCTCAAACTACATAAAGTAAAGACAAGTACTTAAAAGTCAAATTAAGCATAAAATCTAAAAATAAGAACCAAAAAGTGTAATAAAAACTATGAAAATGTCATCAATTTATATAAGAAACTTGTGTTCAATCAAATTCCCCCACACTTAGACCTTTGTACTCCTGGACAAAGTTTATAAAAGTCAAAGAGACACAAGTGCAAAAGAAAATGTTGACCATGCTTAAAAATAGGAGCAGAAAAGTAGTTAAGTCACTTCGTTAGAAATCAACCCAATCCGTGGCAAAAAAATGACAGAAACATTTAAAACAAGCAATTTTCCTCAATTTCTAAGTTTAAAATTTGCATATTATGCACAATTAACTTGCACAAGTAGTTAAATGGACAAGAAGGGGAATAACCTCCCCCACATTTAAACACACATTGTCCTCAATGATGAAACAATCAAAGCACAATCACATTCGTCATTAAAACACAATCATGTAACGAATATAAACAGAGGGAAACTAGAAGATAAAGCTTAGGGAGCAATCAATAAGCAAAAGAGACGCAAGAGACAGAACTTTAGAAAAGAATTTTATTGAATTGTAAAACTATTGATTAAACTAAAATCTAAGCTATTTTCCTACTGAGATGGTTTCTCCCCCACACTTGTTCAGTAAACTAATACACTAACATATGTCATAAGTAATCATAGGGAAAAAGTAAGTAGACAAGTGAAACAAAGAAACAACCTGGTGGTTATGGAGGCTACTGGTTCTCATGGTAGAGCTTCAGTAGGTGGCCATTCACCTTGAGTGTAGCACCAGAGTCTTCATGTAAGGCTCTACCATACCAAAATTGTGCACCTTAGTGACTAAGTATGGCCTATCCCAAGGAGTATTGAACTTTCCATGCTTAAAAGTGAAACGAGCCTTAAATAATAGAACTTTGCCTCCTTCCTTGAAGTTCTTCCACTAAAGAACCTTATCGTGCATTAAATTTGTTTTCTCCATGTAGAGGTGAGAATTCTCATATGCCTCTAGCCTCAACTCCTCTAACTCTTGCAATTGGAGCTTCCTCTCCATACCTGAAGTTTCCAAGTCCATGTTGCACCACTTGACTGCCCAATACGCTTTATGCTCTAACTCCACCGGCAAATGACAAGCTTTCATGTAGATTAAATGGTAAAGGTACATGCCTATTGGAGATTTGTAGGCGGTTCGATAGGCCCACAATGCTTCTTCTAGGCGTAGACTAATCCTTTTTTGATGGCTTTACCATCTTCTCCAAGATGTGCTTTACCTCTCTATTTGAAACTTTAGCTTGACCATTGGTTTATGGATGGTATACAATAGAGACTGTGTGAGTCACTCCAAATTTGGAAAATAGGTTACCAATGACTCTATTACAATAATGTGTGCCTCTATCACTAACTACAGCCTTAGGAATCCCAAATCGACAAAAAATGTTTGACCTAAGAAATTTAGACACTGTTTGCACATCGTCTTTTCTAGTAGGTACAACCTCTATTCATTTAGACATGTAGTCAACATCTAAAAGGATATACATAAAACCAAGAGATGGGGGAAAGGAACCTATGAAACCAATTCCCCGTACATCAAAGATTTTACAAAATAATAAAGGTTGCTTTGGCATTTCTTGCCATTTTCCTAACCCTCCAAAATGTTGACATTTGTCACATGACCAACAAATGGTAAATTAATCCTTAAAAAGGGTAGGCTGATAAAAACTAGAATCTAGAATTTTCCTAGATGTTCTCCTTTCACTGAAATGCCCACCACAGACCATTAAATGACAAGCTGAAATTATAACATCGAATTCTTCATTAGGCACACATTTTCAGATTACCTGGTCACTGCACAACCTCTATAGATGAGGAGAATCCCAAATGTAATGTCGAGCTTCGCTCTTTAGTTTTTGGGCCTGTGACTTAGACATAAAAGGAGGAGTTAGTCCAGTCATAAGATAATTGACTGTATGTGCATCCTAAGATTCTTTAAAAAATTAAAGCACATAAAATTGAATCAGGAAAAGAGTCGCAAGTCAGTTTAGAAGAGTCCACTCCCTGTATATCATTTGGTAGCCTATTCAAATGGTCAGCGACATGGTTTACTGCTCCAGCTTAATCCTTTATCTCAATATCGAATTCTTGGAGAAGCAAAGCCCATCGTATAAATCTAGGCTTGGTTTGTGGTTTCTTGAGGAGATATCGAACAATTGCATGATCAGTAAAAATGGTCACTTGTGAGTTTAACAGATATTACCTAAATTTTTCTAAAGCAAAAACTACTGCAAACAACTCTTTCTCAATTGTTGTATAGTTGATTTGAGTTGGATCCAGTGTTTTCGAGGAATATGCAATAACTCTTGCAGTTTCTCCTCCCGTTGACCTAACATAGCTGCTATAGCACAATTAGAAGTATCACATAAGATCTTAAAAGGTAAATTCCAATCAGGAGCAACTAAAATGGGAGGTGAAATGAATTTTGATTTCAAATTTTCAAAAGCATTTCTACAAGAATCATCAAACTCAAACTTAGTATCTTTCTATAAAAGCTTGGAAAGAGGTAATGCAATTTTACTGAAATCTTTTATGAACTGTCTATAAAATCCTGCATGTCTTAAAAATGATCTTATATCTCTAATACAGGCAGGGTAAGGTAAAGAAGATATGACCTCAATCTTAGCTTTATCGACTTCAACCCCTTTGCTAGAAATCAAATGACCTAGCACTATACCTTCATTAACCATGAAATGACATTTTTCAAAGCTCAAAATCAAATTCTTTTTAGTGCACCTCTTTAAAACTTTTGCAACACTAGATCGGCAAGAATCGAAAGAATCACCATAAACTGTGAAATCGTCTATAAAAACTTTCATGCATTCCTCTAAAATTTCACAAAAAATAGCCATCAAACATCGCTGGAAAGTTCTTAGGGCATTACATAAACCAAAAGGCATCCTTTGATATGTGAAGGTACCAAAAGGATATGTAAAGGTGGTTTTATCTTTGTCCTCTGGTGCAATAGGTACTTGAAAATACCCAGAGAAACCATCTAGAAAATAATAATGTGATTTGCCTGCAAGTCTTTCAAGCATCTAGTCAATGAAGGGTAGAGGGAAATGATCTTTTTGGGAGGTGTCTTTTAATCATCTATAATCTATACACACGTGCCATGAATTCTGCACTCTAGTGGGAATAAGCTTATCCTTATCATTTTTTAATCACGATTATCCCACTCTTTTTCGACATTACATGTATTCGACTGACCCACTCACTATTAGAAATGGGATATATGATCCCAGCACTCAATAATTTTGTGATTTCTTTCTTCACCACGTCTAAGATAAGTGGGTTCAGTCTCCTTTGGGGTTGCCTTATAGTCTTTGAACCCTCACTCAACAAAATCCTATGTGTGCAAATGGCTGGGCAAATTCCAGGTAGATCCAGCCAAAGTCCACCCTATAGCCCTCTTATGTTCTTTCAAATTAGCAAGGAGTCTCTCTTCCTCATTGTGAGACAGGGTATTGGCAATTATAACAGTTAAATGCTCATTAGACTCAAGGAAGGTGTACTTTAAAGTAGAGGGTAAGGGTTTCAACTCAATCACAGGAGGTTGCATAATAAAAGGAATCAATTTATTAAGTTTAAGAGAGAAAAGATCACTCCCCTTTTCTTCGGACGTTGAACCCATCTCGTGGTGATCTAAGCTGGCAACGGCCTGGGCTAACTCATTTTGCTTCCCTTAAATCAGGCACTTTTGTTGAGGTACAATTCATTCAGCTATTTCTTTTTCAATGTTAGTATTTGTGATGCTGGAATCACCTAAAAAACCAATAGCAAACCTTTCTCAACAGGGATTATCACTAACAAGAAAAGATGTCAAAATCACACATGAGTTAGAAAAATCAAGTGCATGCAACTCAGAATCAAAGGAATCCTCTTTGAATTCAAAATCGAAGCAAGTATCATCAACTACAACATCGACCATATGAACTCCCAAAAGCGAATAATCTTCATTGGGATGTTTCATAGCTTCATACATGTTAAAACTCACTTATTGATCTCCTACTTCCATGGTGAATGTACCTGCTTTCATGCTAATCATAGTACTAGCAGTCCATAAGAAGGGTCTACCAAGAATCAAGGTAGTGTCTTACACAAATTCAGAAGACATTTTAAGTACATAAAAATCAGTTGGAAAGACCAAACCTTTTACCTAGACCAAGATGTCCTCTATGATGCCCACAAGATGCCTAAGGGACCTATCAGCCAGTTGTAACACTACAAATGTAAGCTCAAGGCTCTTAACTCCTAATGATGTATAGAAAAACTTAGGCATCACATTGATTGGCTCGCCTAGATCTAACAAAGCCCTTCCTATGGTAACTTTACCTATTATGCACGGAATGGTGAAAGATCCAAGGTCTTGACACGTGACCGGTATTTGGGGTTTAAAAAGTGCAGACACGTTTGAGCTGACTTGTACTCTTTCATTAGGTCTAAACATTCTTTTGTTTGTGCATAAGTCCTTAACATATTTAGCGTATGCAAGAACTCTTTTCACTAGATCAAGCAAAGGGATATTGACTTCTACTTTCCCAAATAAGTTAATGACATCTTTCTCATGTTTAAAATCATTCATCCTTTCGCTAAGCAAATATGAATTCGAAAAAGGAAGGTCTTTTATACTTACCTCTTTGTTGGTTACTTCTTGGGTTCCTTGCTTGCTTGATTCATAAGTGTTCTCTGAATTTGCTTCCTTGCTCCTCAATTGTTTTAACTCCCTTCCAGTCACGAGTGCTCTTTCTTTTAAACTTTCGAACTTTTTAACTCTCTCAATTGATGAAGACAATTCTCTGCCCTCATTCTCCTTTTCACCTTCTCCCTCATCTTGATTTTTGAATCTCACTTGTTTCCCACTGCGGAGAGTTACGACATTCAAGCTTTTAGGGTTCATAACAGTATTTGAGGGGATAGCTTCGCTACTTCTCACTTGATTCTCACTCATGTTGTTGGAAAATTGGGTGACATAGGAATTGATATTCTCAGCTTTCATCTCCCATTGCTCCGTTATCTTTTTTAGAGCATTAAATTGAGCATCGGTATTAGAGGAATCCTGTTAAATGAGATTGACTATCGCATTAAGCTGGTTAATGTTCGAAGTCCTTTCTTCCTTCATCAAAGCCATCATATTGTGCAGAAGTTGGTTGGTGTCCTCCTTTAGTGGAACACTTAGAGCTTGCTGTTGGTTAGGGAACTGGTTAGTGGAAGTACCAATTCCTCCTCATTGAAATCTGTTTGGGCCCTTCCTTCTTCATTCCTCCAATTGAACCTAAGGTTTGCCTTCCATCCCTCTTTATAAGTGTTGAAGTAGGGGTCCCATTTCTGATTGGTCCGACCCTGATACACTGTAGACACCTCTTCATACCTACTGGGGCAAACACTAGATATGTGCATCACTGACCCATAAGTAAGACAACTTGGTGTAGTAAGATCTATAGAAGATGTCGGGTGATGCACACTCATGTTTTTCAGTTCTACAATGATGAAGGACAGCTGTGAAGTTACTCTGCTCTCCAAAGAGTCAACTTTAGACTCCAAACTCTTCATTCTTTTAAATTGGGCTGTTGAAGCTCCTAATTCATGTACACCTCTAGCATCTCTCACACTGTGCTGTTGATGATTTAAGGCCATCTTCTTGATTAGATCCCATTCTTCCGTAGCTGTAAGGTCAATCAAAGAACCTCCCGATGTCGCATCTAGCATACCCTTATCTTGACTTTTCAGCCCATCATAAAAATACTACACTAGCTGCTCGTTAGGTATCTGGTGATGGGGGAATCTGGACAATAGATCTTGGAAGCGGTTCCAATAGTCATAGAGTGAATCATCATAATATTGACATGCCGAATAGATCTCCTTCCTCATCGATGAATTTCTGGAGGCCAAAAAGTATTTCTCCAGGAATGCCTTTCGCATATTAGCCCAACTATGGTAGGCATTTGCCACATGCCTTAGGAGGCTCATATACCACTCCCGTGCTTTTCCTTCCAATGATAGGTGAAAAAACTTCCATAGTACTTGATTAAGTGAAGCTCTCATGGGTTTCACACTCTGATAGATCATAGACAAAGATTGTAAATGCATGTAGGGATCCTCTCCTGTCAAGCCATGAAATTTAGGAAGAGAGTTAACGAGTAATCCTTTAACTTCAAAATTCTCAAAATTAGGACGAGTAGTAGTAAATGGATCATAATTAACATCAGAGGTAGTTGCTTCCCTAATGGTTCTCCTTCTTTGATTCCCATAATTTTTTCTAACTCGCTTATGTTCCCCATTACCTCCATTATCACCATTCTTAGGTTGGTTAGCATGAAAGTTAGGGTTTTGCATAAAAGCTAGGTTCTCATCCATGATCACTCTTTCTATCGACTCACTTTCACTACTTGGCTAACTAGACTCTTCTCCGACAACTAACTAACTTCTCTCTTTTTCTCTCCTCTCCTTTCTAATATTTCTCAAACGTCTCTCAATTTTAGGGTAGAAAGGCAGAAGTTTAGCTCTCTGGGACATGCACGGGAACAATTCAACTGAAGAACAAGGGAACAATATTTACTCGCAAGCACACAATTTAAATAAAAAGATGATATGTGATGGATGCAAGCGTGTGAGTGTATAAAAGTATGTATGAAAGTAAAGTATGCATGTATGAACCAAAAAGCAATCAAAGAATTGTTCAAAACTGTATAGGCGCAAAAATGCTAAGTATGAAAAGTGCAGAAAGTTCAGTAAGCTTTGTTTTGTGTTTTTAAAATTTGATTCTATGCCAAGAAAATGAAATCCTATACTATTGACAAGTATGAAACTAAACTATCTAAAATGTAGTTTAAACAAAGGTTCCTAATCTCACTTAGCAGTAAAAATGACAAAAGCTAACCTAGAGAACTAATTGCTTACTTCCTTGACAACGACACCATTTTGATTCAGAACTTTTGGTTCTTACCCTTAGAGGTCAAATCAAAAAAATTTAATTCCAAGGATTGCAGTATAGAATGTAACCTTGGGTCGTCTCACTTAATCAAAACGTAAACGAATGGATCTAAGCTAACCTATATGTCATGAAATGTAAGCTAAATTAGCAACGAAGGGGGTTTTGATCTTTGGAACTCCTAACAAATTAAATGAATTGTAAGAAAAATGTGTAAAAATATTTTTTGGATTTTGGGAATAGAAATTGAAAAGATGAAAACAATAATCAAATATGATAGTATCCTTTTAAAAATATGCTTGCCTTTCATAGTTCGAAATCAATTTTTTATGGGAGTAGAAATCACTAAGTTTCAAATGATAAACCTTAAAGAACTCTTTAAGTCCAAGGTCTTAATCAATGAACTCCATTTCTTAAGACCTTGTTGAATGCCCTTAGTGTGTGTAATGGGTAAGTCAATGCAACAAGTCATTTTGGGATCTCAAATCAACTCAATATCAAACACAACTATGCAAGATAAAAGAGATCCAACAAGATTACAAATAGACGTATATGAGACTTCATATATTTAAGCTCAAAGTTCTACATCAACAAATCCCAACAACATATTGAATATCCAATACTTGATTAAACTCTAGTCAAGAATGTTCAACTACAAATTACAATTCCTAAACCAAGGAGTTCATAGCCAAACATAGATTAAGTTACTCCCCTTTTAAGCCCATTGAACTCAAGCCATCGCTACATCTTCAAGAGGAGAGAGGTGCCTAGCCACACATAGCTCCAAAAGACTTTACAACTGAGAACCCACTAGCATCCATGGTAGCAGTCGACGATGGAAAGAAGAAAACAGTGGTATGGATGAGAGAAGATGATGCTGTCTGTGTGTAGAAGAGTTGTTCGAATGGTATAGAGAATGAATGATGGAGCGATATCTATCAGCTCTTGTTGTAACTTAACACAAAATAGATAAGTTTTACAAATCACGTTATGATTTGGGTTGCATAATGGGCGAACTTTTCCTGAAAAGCTTCGCTTAGAGTTTTTGGTTTCCTTACCGCGGTGACGTGAACTTCACGCCACGGTGAAATTTTCCTTAAAGGTCTCTTCAATAATCTGCCTAGTTCGCCGTGTGAAATTAACCCGAAGAATTTCTGCGTGAATTCTTAATACTTTTCCATGGCGAAACATCAACTTTCACCGCGACAAACTTTCCTGTTGCGATGTTGACTTGTTGACTTATCATTTTCAGCTTTCACTCCTTGCCTCTACTCTTTGAGTCTCCTACAATGAACAAATTGTAGTTTACAGTATCAATTGTTCTACAAAATTAATTTAGTGTAATTACTAATTATTTGTGATAAATTTTACTCTCAAACTACATAAAGCAAAGGCAAGCACTCAAGAGTCAAATTAAGCATAAAATCTAAAAATAAGAGCCAATAAGTGTAATAAAAACCATGAAAATGTCACCAATTTATATAAGAAACTTGGGTTCAATTAAATTCCCCCACGCTTAGACCTTTGTACTCTTAGAAAAAGTTTATAAAAGTCAAAGAGACATGAGTGCAAAAGAAAAAGCCGACCATGCTTAAAAATGAGAGCGGAAAAGCAGTTAAGTCACTTCCTCAAAAATCAACCCAAGCATACTGAAAGGTCGTGAAGAACATAAACACTATAAGCATTTAATCCAAGAGATTGGGCAAAAGAGATTTCTATCAAAGTAATGTGTTTAATCACTCAACTCACTTTTCTTGAGATAATTTCACTTTAAGATCTGCTTAGTCCATTCTCTACCATAAACTTACAATAGTTCTACCTTTCCACTACAAGAACTATAATTTTCAAAATCAAGAGGGCTTTTCAAAGTTGTAACGTACGGAAGGCCAAATGAATGGATTGAAGATAAGAAGGATAAATGAGTACATGCACCACAATTATATTCTCATAAAACAGGCGTCAATACAACAAACATAATCTAACATATTTTTATAACTTTTCTCATAAGAGACCTTTTTGATGTTTTTTTAAAGCTTTTTGAACTATTCACTTTTTTTTAACCATCTACAAAGATTAATTTAATGTAAGAACTAGAAATAAAATATTGACATCAATATTAAGACATGTTCATGCACTCAAAAATATGGCTCAAGGGGCTAGCAAGGGTTAAGTGTTTAGGGTTTAGTGTTTGGAAAGAAATGCCTCTATCATATTAACAAAATTGTAGTTCATGAAGCTTTGATCAAGAATTAAAATAAGTTCTAGAGAGATATAAAATTAAATAGATACACATAAAATTGAAAGAATTCAGGCCCAAATATCCTTCCAATAAGGGTAGCATCTCAATTAAGCAATCTCACGGTTTATAAACACATAATGCTACTTCCTAAACGTACCCTCACTTGCTTCTCGTGAAAACATCGAAAATGAAATTAACAGAAATCAACTATGATTTAAAAACATAGATGGTATTTTCAAAAACACAAGGACCATTTTAAATTTTATAAAATATTGGGGACATAAGAGTGAAAAGAATCTGAATTGGAAGAATGAATGAAAAGAGGTAATGAGCAGAAGGTATGCAAGTTGCAAAGGTTCATTTATGGACTTAGCCAAGCATCTAGGTCTTAGAATATTAGGTTTGATAGGTCTATCAAAACCTATGGATTGATACAAAACCTAGATGAGCCTTATGTTTATAAAAGAATACAAGAAGGAAAGGTTATTTTTCTAATTCTATATGTTGATGACATTCTGCTCATTAGGAATGATGTAGGAATGTTATCTACAATTAAAGGATGGCTGAATGAACAATTTTCAATGAAGGATTTGGGAGAGGCTAACTATGTTCTAGGGATCAAACTTATA
>JANSVA010094281.1:0-10860 GCA_025504915.1 Erythroxylum reticulatum
CAGAAAAGTCCAAATCATGCAAAATAGTTTCCTTAATCAACCTCTCCATTCTCTCCTTAGAGATATGTCCTAACTATCATTTCATAGGATTTTGTGATATCAATTTTGATCATGCACTGTGGTGAGATGCATTTTCTAATGTAGCCCCCGGACAAGTTCCTGTGCTAGAAAGATATTATCAAGTATACTTCTACCTAGCACAAATGCAACTTAGGTTGGGTTTACTATTTTTCCCACAACCATAGCCATACGCTCCGTCAATAGTTTTGTGATCACCTTATACACAACATTCAAGCAAGCGATTGGTCTAAAATCAGTCACTCTCGGAGTTGTCTACTTTATAAAAGCTTACAACACAATCTGCCAATTCTTCCATTAATGTAGTTTTGGATTCGTCTTCTTTGATGAGATGGGAAATTGCATTATGCCTACCTCGCTTCCGAGCCACTGCATGAAAGTATCTAGTACTTCTACTAGCCTCCATCAAGTGTTTTTATTTAACTTTTTGTTGATAGAATAGCCTTTTTGCATCTTGCAAAAACCCTGCTTGCTTCCTTTTGGTATTCACCTCATGTTTCAGCTCTTCATCCTTGGGTCTACTTATGGAAGCTTGATACACAATTTGGAAATCCTCTTGTGCCTTCATAACTTTACTAGAAATGTTGGCAACTATGTCCTGAAAGAGAGGGTGGTTGAGCCACATATTGAAAATTTTGAAAGGTGTTACCTCAAAATTCCTACTAGTTGAAATCTACTATTACAAGACAATGATTCGAATCTACTATCATATGTAAGAAGTAAGTTGAACAGTTCAAACCCAATGCTCCCCATGCTTGATTAATGAGGACTTTATCCAATTTTGACCATAAATGGTTTTTGTGCTAAGTGAAGAACTCCCCTCTAATGGAGCATCTTCTAATTCAAGAGTCACTCGAAAATCTTGTCAACCTTTAAGCAAGTATGCAGAGGGAGGTTGACAACCAAGTCTGTCATTAGCCGCACATACACAATTAAAATCTCTCATTATCATCCAAGGCATCAATGGATTCATACCCTGTTCTATCAAATTCTGCCATAATTCCCTTCTTTTTGTCACACTGTATAGCCTATACACAAAAGGCACCATAAATTTCATTTAAGAACAACATTGCACACTGCAGTGAACAAATTGTTCTCCCTACTCCAACACTTGACATTGATAAAATGGAAAGTTCAAAGCAATAGCAATTCTTCCTCCTATAATAGAACCAAATTTGTGACTAAAATCCCATCCTTAGAACTTGTTTTTCATCATAATACCCAACCCATCAATAGATAATTTGGTTTCAAGAAAATAAGAAAATTTACAATTATGTTCTCTAATAAGATTGACAACGCTATGTTGTCTCGAGGCCTTGTTTAAACCTTAGACGTTCCAAGACAAAATCTTCATTTTCTCATTTGGGAGCGTCTCTCCCCTCCTGTTCTCTTGGTTTCTTCTACAGTGCACTTATCCCTCACTTCGCTATTCATACCCACATAGACTTTCATATTATTTCCTTCAATCATTCTTCTGTTGGAAGTCATCATAGCCTTGCCTTTGATGCTATCTTTATAATTTTACACCTGCCATTCACTACCGCTAACTATTTTTGACTCCCTCCGAGCCTAAATGGCCTTTTGTCCCCTTGCTTCATTTTCTACCTCACTGTTCATAGTAGTTTCCTTGCTCCCTTCTGTTTATGTTTGTTGTCCTCTTTCCTTGTCTAGGTGTATCTCTTTATTTGGTCCTATGTAGCCTCTAATTTGTTCAGGTATCTCTACCTCCATCCCCTAATTGGCCTGATTCCTAAGGCCTCCATCCTCATTGACTTCACCTTTATCCAATGAGTAGCCATCTTTCATACCCCCCACTTTTGTAGCTTCCTTCGACTACTTCTTGTTTGTTCTTCTAATGGATTTACATTCAAAAGGGTTATGCCCGAATTGCTTGCAATGGTAGCAGTAGGTAGGGAAAGTCTCATAAATCACCATTTGAGTGTATCGACCATCCCCCGGCATCTTTACATCGAAACTAGTCACTGGCTTTCTTGATACATCCACTTCTACCAATATTCTTGCATAACTGATTCTTGATTTCTTGTAATCTTGTCCATGTAAATTGGTTTTCCAACTCGGGATCCTAGCTTTGACAACCCTTTTTCATTCCACAATTCTGAAGAGACATTCAGGAATTGCAACCATATTGGGACTTCCATGAAATCTTGGTAATTAAAGGCAAATCCTTGAGAGAGTTTTTTCAATAGCAAGGTCTTCCTATACATGACATATGGTCCCCCTGCCAACACATTAGTTCAGTCATCTTCTACATCAAATTTAAAAACTATCTAGTCTTGGTTATGCGACAGTATTTTATAATGCACTCCCTATTTTGCAATTAGGCCTTTAAGTGCTTTCATTCCCAGGAACCTCCCCCTGAGGCATCCTACAAGGCAGTGACCCCATTCTTGTTCAATTGGTATTATATCCTCTTCCTCCATGGTGACTTCATCATCGACCTATAAATATTCCAGTTGCATCCCTTGTTTCAACTCTCGGTTGTTTCTGAATTGGTTTGCAAATGAAGGCTTGTTTTTTCCTTCTTCGATGTTTGCGTAAACTAGGTTTGGCATTTTATAGAACACCTTATGTGTTGGCTCTTCCTCCTCTGAACCATCGGAGGTTGTTGTGTCCACACTCCCCACATCAATATTACCTTCCTCATCAGACGTGGATGACTCCTCATCAGACGTGGTTGACTTTGCTCATCACCCCTGAACCCACATTTACTGTTTTACTCATTACCACACCTTCCCTGTTCTCAATAACCAAAGGCCCTCGTCTGACCCCTTCCCCTTACAAATGTTTGCCTTGCACTATACCTCGTATTACCCTAGCGTTGCTTGCTCCTTTAGCCATATTTGATTTTTATCTGCCCTTCGCCATAAGTTGCTTGCTCGCTTTTCTCATCAATGTGTGATTGTATGCCCTCTCCTCCTAGTCTTCGTTGCTTATACTTTCAGGTTTACTCATATGCATTCGCTCCACCTGCAAACCTAACACACAATCCGTGGTAATGTCCCTTTCCTTATGTGGTGTTTTCTTTTTCTTTCCCATACCACCGAAGTACCTAGAAACCCAGGCTGATGGTTTACCCTAAACTAATGACTTCTGATTTTTCCAATCTATCAGATTTAAAATACTTAAACCAAGAATTTTTAGATAATCTCAAAGATAATGAGATTTTATCTCAATGGATTCCACCTTATACACCACAGCACAATGGTGTGGCTGAAAGGAGAAACTGAACCTTGTTGGACATGATACGATTAATGATGGGCTTTACAAATTTACCAAAATCCTTTTAGGGGTATGCTCTCGAGATAGTTATTTATTTGCTAAACAAAGTTCCATCAAAGACAATTGATGTTACTCCATATGAGATGTGGACTAACAAAAAATCATATCTTTCTCATTTGAAAGTTTGGGGTTGTCCAATTTATGTGAAGCAGATACTGTCAGATAAATTTGATGTGAAGTTTGACAAGTGTTTATTCATAAGATATCCTAAAGAAACAATGTGATATCAATTTTACCTTGCTGAGGAACAAAAAAGTGTTTGTTTTAAAGCATATTGTCTTTTTAGAGATAGAGTTTCTTTTAAAAGACGACAGTGGGAACAAAATTGAACTTGAAGAAGTCCAAGATGCTTGCATAGATACAGATTAACTGCCTGAACTTGAGATTGTGACTCATACAGATGAAGTAACAGTTCAACCTTTTTCAACATAGGAAGTTTATAGGTCATGTAGGATACGCTCTGCTCCCGAGAGATATGAATTTCCCGTGATTGAACAGAATGATGCATTGCTTATAGAAGATAATGAGCCTACTACCTATGAAGAGATTATGAAGAGTTTAGAGTCTGAGAATTGACTTAGTGCTATGAAAGCATAAATGGATTCTATGCATGAAAACCAAGTATGGACTTTGGTTAAGACACCCGAAGGAATAAAGCCCATAGGGTGTAAATGAGTTATTAAAAAGAAAACCAACATGGATGGTAATGTGATTACCTATAGAGCAAGGCTTATGGTCAAAGGTTTCTGTCAACGATAAGTAATTGACTATGACGAGACCCTCAGCCCAGTAGCAATGCTTAAATCCATTAGGATACTCCTATCCATTTCCGCTCATTATGATTATGAGATATGACAAATGGATGTGAAGACAACTTTCCTAAATGGAAATCTAGTCGAGGATGTGTATATAACATAACCAGAGGGCTTTATCTCCTATGATGGTGAAAAGGTATGCAAGCTTCAGAAAGCTATCTATGAATTGAAACAAGCATCTAGGAGTTGAAATATCCGCTTTGATGAGATAATCAAAGAGTTTGGTTTCTCACAAGTCTGGATGAACCATATGTGTATAAGAAGGTCAGTGGCGGTGCAATCGTATTCCTTGTGTTGTATGTAGATGACATATTATTACTAGGAAATGATGTCTCTATGCTACAATATGTGAAGATATGGTTGTCAAAACAATTTTCCATAAAAGATCTTGGTAAAGCAGCTTATACCCTCGGGATAAAGATCTATAGAGATAGATCGAAAAAGTTGCTTGGTCTTTTACAATTAATGTACATAGGCAAGATGCTAAAGAGATTTAGCATAGAGTAGTCCAAGAGAGGATTTTTTCCCATGACTCATGGGATAACACTCTCGAAATCTATGTGTCCTAAGAAACAAGATGAGAGGACCCATATGAATATGATCCCGTATGCATCTGCAGTAGGATCTATCATGTACGCTATGCTTTGTACGAGACCCGATGTATCATATGCTCTAAATGTTATGAGCAGGTACCAATCAGATCCTGTTAAGGGTCACTGGGTGGTTGTCAAGAACATCCTCTTAAGTACTTGCAAAGGACTAAGGATGTTTTCTTGATATATAGAGATGGAAATTTAAAAGTGAGTGGGCATACAGATACCAATTTTCAATATGATAAAGTTGATTCCAAATCCCAATTAGGTTATATATTCACACTGAACGGCGGGGTGGTCAGTTGGAAGAGTTCTAAACAAGAGAAGACTACTGATTGAACAACCGAGGCAGAGTACATTGGCACTTCAGATGCAACAAAAGAAGCAATTTAGATCAAGAAGTTCATTACTGAACTTGGTTTGGTTCCTAGCAATGACGGGCCCTTACAGTTGTATTGTGACAATAATGGGACTATTGCGTAGGCAAAAGAACCAAGGTCTCATCAACAGTCCAAGCACGCACTCTACAGATATCATCTAATTAGGGAGATCATTGGTCGAGGTGATGTACAAATAGAGAGAGTTCCCACTGAGCATAATGATCTGTTGACGAGGCCATTGTCACAGAATAACTTTGATTCTTATGTAATCGCCCATGGTATTAGATACCAAGGTGATTGGCTTTAGGTCAAGTGGGAGATTTGTTATAGTAGTGCCCTAAAGGCAATCGCCTTTAGCAAGTTTTATACAAAGTTGTGTACAAACTTTATTTTCAATAATAAAAAGGGCATATTTCATTAATTTGGTTTTTATTATTTATGAATTGATATTGATATATAAGCAAATTAATGAAGTCTATGATATATGGTACAGTATGACGGAAATCATAATGTGATCATACTACTTAGATTCCTATCATGTATAATTATGTCAATATCTAAATTATCCCTAGTCATAGGATTAATGAGACTGGACATCATTAATCCAAATAGATTAGCACATCTTAAACTCCTTAATTTGATCAAGCAGGATCTTAAAAACTGTAAACATGAGATGTTTAGAGTTAAGATGTGGATGTTTACTAAAGGTAGTAAGTACATTGGATGACCTACCATGAGATCATCACATGGATGTCCTATTTTAATGTCAATGATAATCTTATAATAGCAATGGTGTAAGTATCCTTAGACTTGAGGTGCTTAGGGATATCTTGGATACTAATTCTGTGCTTTGATTCCATTGCTTGTTGCCTTGTAGAGGTCGCTCATAGGGTGATGATTGGGTACAACATGAGGTATTCGAAGGTAATTGAGTAGTCAACAGAGGATTTACTACTTATTTGATAGCAGAAGATGATACCTACGACCTCTTGTCGAATTCATTAATTGGAAATCTCTGGCCTAAGTAAATGCGTCACGAAGAATGTCTTCATTGACATATAGAGTAATGAGTCCCAAGATGAGAACTCATATCACTTTGACTAGATTTGACGTAGTTAGTTTAGTGAGAGTTGACACTTTGCCCATACTCATAACCAAGTGGGGTATAATATGGTGAAAGGATGAATTGCACAACAATTTTCTATAGGAGGGTTCGTAAGATGATTCGTGATGAGCACGAGTTCGTTTGTCAAACCACTTACTTTCCGATCAATTGGGGATCATAATGTGTTGCTAGACGCCGCTCATGACTTTCTTGGATGAAATGTTAATATAAATGGCCAACATAACCAGGAACCTAAGGAGTCATACGCATAAGAGTGACTCGAAGGATTTATAAAATGATTTTGGATAGAGATCCATTATATGGAGAGCAATAGAACCAAATGGATCCCGATGAGATCGCGACATCGATATTGCTAAAACAGGTCTTCGGTGTTTTTTACACCCAGAACTCGATGGGACCAACCTCAATATGACTGGACCACCTCAACATTTATGTATATATATAAAGATGTGTAGAACGGGGAAGATGAGAGTCTTCTTTAATAAGTTGCATTTATTTTCTTTAATTGATAAAAGACAAAAACAATAAAAGACAAAAAAACTAAAAAGAAAGGTTGATGTTCGTAAGAAAGGTTTTTTAACTAATATGTAGAAACCATCTTTCAAGCTTCTCTTTTAAGCTTTACATCTTCTTCTCTCTTTAACATTTTTGCTCTCCATATAAAAAAGGAGAGATCTAGCACTCTTGTCTTTGTTCTAGCCATTTTCAGATCAAAGAGTTTAATTTGGTTAGTTTCTTCGATCTCTGCGTGGATACCGTTGGAGACGGTTTGTTTTGGTCATTGTGGTTTGCGACAACCCGACGAGTAGAAGATCGAAGAACGAAGGAGACTAATCACAAGGTATATAGTTATTATATGAATGATTGATTTATGTAAATTCTATGAATTTATATATATATATTATGAACATGTATGTAAATTGGGAATTTTCAGCTAGGTTTAATGGTATTTTCTTATATATGATGCACACACCGCATGTATATGATGCACGCACCAGGATTTTCCTACATAAAGCTAGTGGTGGGAGCACAACATTCAACTCTGCTACTATTGGTGAGTGCTCTTATAGGCTCATTACAACTTCATCTACATGATTCTTTCTCTGGATTTGGTGTAAAGAAGTTACATTGATCTGTAGCTTTTAGTTATTTACGAAGTGGAGTTATAAGTGGAGAATAAGTAACAAAAACTCACGTTTAAATAAGAGCAGGACTTACTTTTATTTATTAAATAGAAGTGAGTCCCACTTAATAATTTTTTTTAAAAAAATACCCTTCAGTAAAAAAATTCCACGTTAGAATTTAACTGACGAAGGCCTAACGCCATCAGTTGTTCTGTCCAGTTAAAAGCTAATTTGAATGTTTTCTAAATGTTATGGTTTGTTTTGAACATTTTGCAAATGTTAAGATTCATTTTAAGCACTATGAAATGTTAAGGTCTAACTCAGATTTCAGTGTAAATGTTTAGGCTAAATTGCTCCTTTAGCCCAACATTTACTATAGGAGTTTGACGATTCACAACTTAATAATCAATTTTTTCTTTGTTTAATTGTCATCCCTAAATAGTACCTTGATTAATTTAAAAGGGTTTAGTGAGAAAGATCAACATAAAAGTTTTGTTTTCTTTTTGATTCTTTAACTTGATTATCTTTATAGGCCTCGATTATTTTTTCATTTTTAATTATCTTCTCTCAAGCTCTTAGTGCAGCAATATCACATATCCAAATATTTTTGGATTCAACTATAGTCAGTAAAAAATTTGAACAGAAAGAGAGAGAGAGAGAGAGGAGAGATAGAAGAAATCATATTATAGTTAGTAGGAAAGTTGAAGGGAAAGAAAGAAAAAAAGGAGAGAAGAGAGATAGAAGAAATCTTTTTTATATAATTTTGTAATTCTCACTTATCATATAGGGTATGCATTTATAAGGGGCTATAAAAAAATATACTTTTTAAAATAGAGGATTGATGGAGAAATTAAGTTAAGGTTTGAAACCTTTATAAAGCGTAAAAATTCTTTTTAAATGTATCAAAACATTTGAGTTTAAATTAAATTCCGGTGAAAATATTAAGGTCTAATTTAACCATTTTACTTTGTTAAAAAAGAATTCTAACATTTTACCAACATTTAATTCGTAGTCCAACTTATCATTTCTATCAGTTCTCTATTAAATTTTTTTACCTTACTTATTTTTCTTTTATGTTTACTTGTAAATATACATCCTACGTAGTAAGTAGGACCTAAAATTAAAATTTTAATTAAAAACTTTCTAAAACCATACTACTGCCTTTTTCCTGAATCACCATACAACCTACAAAATTCTTCATTATGGATTGTCCCGTTCAAAGATGTGAGTTCTCTAAGTTGCTATCATTCGCACAGTAGCATCTGTGTGGATACTGTTAGAGATGATCTATTTTGGTCATTGTGGTTTGCAACAACCCAACGAGTAGAAGATTGAAGAACGAAGGAGACTACACATAAGGTACATAATTATTATATGAATTATTGATTTATGTAAATTCCATGAATTCGTATATATATATATATATGTTATGAACATGGATGTGAATTGGGAATTTTCGGCTAGGTTTAATGGTATTTTCTTGTATATGATGCGCTCACCGCATGTATATGATGCACACACCGAGATTTTCCTACATAAAGCTGGTGGTGGGAGCATAACATTCAACTCTACTACTATTGATGAGTGCTCTTATAGGCTTATTACAACTTCATCTACATGATTCTTTCTCTGGATTTGGTGTAAAGAAGTTTACATTGATGTGTAGCTTTTAGTTATTTAAGAAGTGGAGTTATAAGTGGAGAATAAGTAATAAAAAACTCACATTTAAATAAGAGTAGGACCTACTTTTATTTATTAAATAGAAGTGGGGCCCACTTAATAAAATTTTTAAAAAAATACCCTTCAGTAAAAAAATTCCACGTTAGCATTTAACTGACGAAGGCTTAACGCCATCAGTTGTTCTATCCAATCAAGAGTTTATTTGAATGTTTTCTAAATGTTATGATTTATTTTGAAAATTTTGCAAACATTAAGATTCATTTTAAGCATTCCGAAATATTAAGGTCTAACTCAGATTTCAGAGTAAATGTTTGGGCTAAATTGCTCCTTTAGCCCAACATTTACTATAGGAGTTTGACGAGTCACAACTTAATGAGCAATTTTTTCCTTGTTTAATTGTCATCCCCAAATAGTACCTTGATTAATTTAAAAGGGTTTAGTGAGAAAGATCAACATAAAAGTTTTGTTCTTCTTTTTGATTCTTTAACTTGATTATCTTTATAGGCCTCGATTATTTTTTCATTTTTAGTTATCTTCTCTCAAGCTCTTGGTGCAGCAATATCACATATCCAAATATTTTTGGATTCAACTATAGTCAGTAAAAAAAATTGAATAGAAAGAGAGAGAGGAGAGATAGAAGAAATCATATAAAGAAATCATATTATAGTTAGTAGAAAAGTTGAAGAGAAAGAAAGAAAAAAAAGGAGAGAAGAGAGACAGAAGAAATCTTTTTTATATATAATTTTTTAATTCCCAATTATCATATAGGGTATGCATTTATAAAGGACTATAAAAAAATATACTTTTTAAAATAGAAGATTAATGGAGAAGTTAAGTTAAGGTTTGAAACCTTTATAAAGCGTAAAAATTCTTTTTAAATGTATCAAAACATTTGAGTTTAAATTAAATTCCGGTGAAAATATTAAGGTCTAATTTAACCATTTTACTTTGTTAAAAAAGAATTCTAACATTTTACCAACATTTAATTCGTAGTCCAACTTATCATTTCTATCAGTTCTCTATTAAATTTTTTTACCTTACTTATTTTTCTTTTATGTTTACTTGTAAATATACATCCTACGTAGTAAGTAGGACCTAAAATTAAAATTTTAATTAAAAACTTTCTAAAACCATACTACTGCCTTTTTCCTGAATCACCATACAACCTACAAAATTCTTCATTATGGATTGTCCCGTTCAAAGATGTGAGTTCTCTAAGTTGCTATCATTCGCAAAGTAGCATCTAAAGCCTCTTAAGTGTTTCTGCCTAACCAAAACATGCAAATCCTTATTCTCTGATGGTTTGGCTTCAAAACCTTCTTTTGTAATAGTTTTCCTTCCTTCATTGATCCTTTACCGCGAATAAATCTTAGCTTTAGTCCCCCTTTCCATCCTCTTTTGTGTGTTTTCTCTGGGTCTAATTGTTTATTTAGATGGACTTTTGGGAGATTAATAAGTAATTTTTTCACCACAAAAGTCTTTTTTAAGAAAATAAGTGTTTGACTGTAAAGTAAAAAAGTACTTCTTTAATAGATATGACTTTTTTGGTAGTAAAAAAGAAGATCAAATTTAGAGCTTATAAAAAAAAGTCTCTCAAATGAATTTTTTAGGTAGATTTTTCAAATTAATTAATGAGCCTATTTTTTAGTCCCTTTTGTCCTTATGTTTTACACATAATTCTCACAATACTCCCGATATAGCAGTAAAAGCAAGACGTGTAGGCGGATCGACTCATCAAGTTCCCTAGGATTCACACAAGGAAAA
>JANSVA010094292.1:0-10859 GCA_025504915.1 Erythroxylum reticulatum
TCATTAATTAAGACCTTGGACTTAAAGAGTTCTTTAAGGTTTACCATTTGAAACTTAGTGATTTCACTCCCATCAAATTTATTTTTAACAATGATAGCCAAAGCTCATTTTCAAGAGGATACTATTCCATTTGATCATCTATCTTAATTTATCTGTTTCTATTCCCAAAAATCCAAAAATACTTTCTACACATTTTGTTAAGTCAGAATGACTTCACGTTTAATAATTTTGTTGATAATCAAATAATGATAATGTTCAAAATAAATGAACTGTTTTGATGAGTGTGTTAAGTGTGCAGTACTAGGACTAAGAAGAAGTTCACTAAGAAGAAGTTCGAAGACTAAGAAGAAGTTCACTAAGAAGAAGTTCGAGAACTAAGAAAAAGTTCACTAAGAAGAAGTTTCAAAGACTGAGAAGAAATTTCAAAAATTCAAGAAGCAGTTTGAGTTAGTTACAAAACTCAACTGAATAATGGTTTCTATAAGAAGAAAGAAGAAAGAAGCAAGAAGCAAGAAACAAGAAACAAGAAACAAGATTCAAGAAGCAGTTGAAGACTTAGGCGACAAATAGTAGTCATAGTCGAAGACTGAACAATTTTTTTGCTTACAAGTGATTACTTAAAAAAATTATGTATTCAAAGTGCGAAGCAAGAGAGCAAATATTACTGTAACAAAAACTCACTTTATCTTTTCTAGCGAGAGAAAGAAAAGACTGAGAGCCTGGAGAGCCTAAGATAGCTGAAAGAATACTCAGTGTAAGAGACCTAAAGAGGCTCTGGAAGGGAGGAAAGAATACTTATAAATTTGATGAAGTATAGTGAAAACTCATAAGGATTCTAAGGACTAGACGTAGCCCAAGGTTTGGGGTGAACCAGTATAAAAATTGCATCGTCTATCTTTTAACTCTTATCTCTTAAATACTCTTGTTCTTATACAAGTTTGTACAAGTTATTTGCGATTTGGTATTCATCTAATACTTTAAAAAGTTTCATTTCAAGAAATATCAAAGGTTTTATGTATTCACAAAAAGATTACACAATTTAACCCCCTACTTGTGTATATCATATATTGTATGTAAGTTCTATATTAACGTATGATTTACTTCAATTGGTATCAAATCTCGGTTTTCAAGAGCCACCTTTACACAGTAAGGACAAAGATCCATGGCAGAATTACATGTGTTTATCGCCGAAGATGCCTCTGTCACAAGACCTCCTGCGTTCAATAGTGAGGACTATCATTAATGGAAGGACAGTTCATTGAATCCACACACGTTAATCTATAGGACATCATCAAGAATGGACCATATGTACTAGTTGATGATGATGGCAATGCTATTCCACGTACTAGATGGTCAGCCGATCATAAAGCGAGATTTCAACTAAATTCAAATTCCAAATTCTTTCTGAGTTGTGCATTAAGCTGAAGTGTTACGATAAAGTTCATAGATGTGAAAATGTGAAGGAGATGTGGGACACCTTATCCATCGCACATGAAGGCACAAACCAAGTAAAGGAGTCCAAGATCAACATTCTTGTACATCAGTATGAGCTGTTTAAAATGAAAGAAGATGAGTCCATCGATCAGATGTTTGGATGATTTCAAACTATCATTAATTGACTGAAAGCTTTTGGGAGAATCTATGACAATCAAGACCATGTTAGAAAGATTCTCAGAAGTCTACCCAAATGATGGAGTCCTAAAGTCACTGCAGTACAGGAAGCTAAGGACTTGAGCAAATTAAAGCTTGAGGAGCTGTTTGGTTCTTTGAAGATACATGAAATGGAGCTTGATGTTAAAGACAAACCTAGAAGGTACAAATCTATAGCATTAAAGGCTAGTCAGAAATATCATAAGACTCAAAGGAATAGAAGTTCGTCGTCGAAAGCATTAAAGATCGAAGAGATCAAGAATGATGACACCAGTGAATCTGAGCAAGATTCAAGTGAAGACGATGACGAATTATCTTTTATCTCAAGGAAGATCAGAAGAATGTGGAAGAAGAACGCAAAAGGAAATAAATATTTTTCTTTTAAGAAAAATAGCAAAGATCAAGTCAAGAACGAGAAGGCCTCTATCATTTACTATAAATGCAACAAACCAAGACACTACAAGTCTAAATGTCTGTTGCTAAAAAGAGAGCCGAAGAAGAATAAGGAAAATAAAAAGAGTATGATGGCTATGATGGCTACATGGGAAGATTTGGATTCGTCCAAATTTGATTCTGATTCAGAAGCCTCAGTACAAGCAAACATATGCTTGGTAGCTAAAAACGAAGGTGACGAGGAGGTAACTTCTAACTTCAATGAACTCCAAAATGCATATCTAGAATTGTTAGAAGATTCTCATACTATACTAAAGCAGTATAAATCTTTAAAAAGAAATTTTGTCGAAAATTTGAAGATCGCGAAAGCTTAAGAGAAAGAGAACGTTTGTCTCAAGAAATAAATAAACGATATGAAGAAAAAAGCTTCTACCAATAGATCTGAGGAAATTAGTTAGTTAAAACAAAGGATTAATTCTCTCTCAACGGACTTATCATCATTCACTGAAAGTACAAAGAAAATGAATGATATGATTATAAGATATAGACACCCTAGTGATAAGAGTGGTCTAGGGTTTACTAAAACCAATACTCATCATAAAAAGAACTTTGTTCCTTATAGAAAGAAATATCACCATTATTCTTATTTTCATTCTATGAATAATTTTCAGACTAATCCCAACGGACCTAAGAAAATCTGGGTACCTAAAAAGAACATAATATCTACAAATTTCCTTCCTTGGAAGAAGCAGCCAGCACCAACAGTATTTGGACAGTGGATGCTCGCGACACATGAAAGGAAGAAGTTCTATGTTCCTAGATCTTCAAAATAAGAAGGGAGGATCAGTAACTTTTGGAAATAATCAGCAGAGCAAAATAATTGGAATCAGCAAGATCGGTAAAGATTCCTTTGCATCCATTGATAATGTTCTATTAGTTGAAGGTTTAAAACATAACTTGATTAGTGTAAGCCAATTATGTGATTCTATCTTTGAAGTATCCTTTAATCAAAACTCTTGTGTAGTTAAAAACAAGGACGGTTCCATATTCTTTTCTAACAAAAGATGAAATAATCTTTATAAGATTAACTTAGAAGATTTGCAAAGACAAAATAATTCTTGTTTTATATCAACTGATGAAGAAAAACTGATTTGGCATAAAAATCTAGGTCATGTTAGTTTTAAACATATTTCTAAGTTGATTAAACATAATTTGGTAAGAGGTTTACTAAAAATAAGTTTTAATAAGGATTTCTTTTATGAAAGTTGTTATAAAGGAAAATAGGTTAAAACATTCTTTTCTTCTAAAAACATTGTAACTTTGTCTAGACCTCTAGAGGTGTTACATATAGATTTATTTGGTCTAACTAGGACACTAAGTCTTGGCGGAAAGAAGTATGGTCTCGTAATTGTTGATGACTTCATTAGATTTTGTTGGATATTATTTTTGTTACATAAGGATGAATCTTTTAAATGTTTTAAAGCTCTTTCCAAGAAGTTACAAAATGAAAAAGGAGTTTTTGTTGCTAGTATTAGAAGTGATCATGGTGGTGAATTTGAAAATGAAAAATTCAGAATATTCAGTGAGGAGAATGGAATTTTTCATAATTTCTCTGCTCCTAGAACTCCACAAAAAAATGGAGTTATAGAAAGAAAGAACATGACAATTCGGGAAATGGCAAGAACCATGCTATATGAAATGAATCTTCCTAAGTATTTATGGGCAGAAGCTGTAAATACAACTTGTTATATTCAAAATAGAATACTTCTGCGACAATTGTTGAATAAAACCCCATATGAGTTATGGAAAGGAAGGAAGCATATTATCTCTTACTTCCATCCATTTGGTTGCAAGTGTACTATATTGAATACAAAAGAAACTTTGGATAAATTAGATTCCAAGGTCTATTTTGGAATTTTTTTAGGATATTCATTATCTTCTAAAGCCTATAGGGTTTATAATCTTGCTTCTAAATCTGTTGAAGAATCTATTCATGTCAAATTTGATGATGGTTCTTAACTAGATAAAAGTAATGATATTGATAATGATACCCTATCAGTACCCTTAGTTGATAGTGTAGATGTGTCACCATCAAATGTTTCTCTAGAAAAGGTAAAAGATGTTCCTGAAAAATTTAGTTTGATAAAGGACTAGAAATATAAATCTGCTCACCCTAAAAATCTGATCATAGGAGAAACTTCAGAAGGTGTGAAAACTAGGTCCAAATTCAGAAGAGAAGCAAATGTACCTTTTATTTTTGAAATAGAGCCTAAGAAAATTGATGAAGCTCTTCAAGATGAAGCGTGGATTTTAACCATGCAAGATGAGCTGAACCAATTTACTAAGAATAAAGTTTGGTCTTTAGTTCCCAGACCTCCTAAGAAGTCTATTATAGGAACTAGATAGGTCTTTATGAATAAATTAGACGATTCAGGCAGAGTGAGTCGAAACAAAGCTAGTTTAGTAGCTCAAGGATACAATCAACAAGAAGGAATAAACTATAATGAAATTTATGCTCCTATAGCTAGATTAGAAGCTATTAGGATTTTGCTTGCATATGCTATATGTCATGATATAAAACTGTTTCAAATGGATGTGAAAAGTTCCTTTTCGAATGGTTTTATAGATGAAGAGGTTTATGTGAAGCAACCTCCTGGTTTTGAAGATTCTAAGAAACCAGATTATATCTATAGACTTCATAAAGCGTTGTTTCGCTTGAAACAAGCTCCTCGAGATTAGTATGATAGCCTAAGTTCTTTTTTGATTGAAAATGATTTTAGTAGAGGACATGTAGATAAGAATCTATTTAGAAAAAGCATTACAAATGATTTCATCATAGTTTAAATATACGTTAATGATATTATCTTTGGTGCAACTTCTGAAAAGCTATGTTCTAGTTTTGAGAATTTGATGAAAAGTGAATTTGAAATTAGCATGATGGGTGAATTAAAATTCTTTCTTGGGTTGCAAATTAAGCAAACAAATAAAAGACTTTTATTCATCAACAGAAATATATTCGAGAACTGTTGATTAAATATGATATGGAGAAAGTGAAATCTATGTCTACTCCTATGCATCCTTCAAACATTTTATTTAAAGATGAAACAGGCAAGAAGGTTGATCAAACCCTGTTTAGACGTATTATTGATTCTTTGCTTTATCTTACAGCAAGCAGACCTGATATTTTGTTTAGTGTTTGTTTGTGTGCTAGATTTCAAGCAGATCCTAGAGAATCTCACTATATTGTTGTTAAAAGAATTTTGAGATATCTTTCAGGTTCTACTGATCTTTGTTTAATGTATGAGAAAGGTAAAGATTTCAGGTTAATTGGCTACTATGATGTTGATTACGCTAGAGAAAGGATTGTTAGAAAGAGTACAAGTGGAGGCTGTTACTTTCTTAGCCATAATCTAGTTTCATGGTCAAGTAAGAGGCAGAGCTCAATTGTTCTGTCTACTGCAGAAGCTAAATATATGTTAGCTGCAAGCTGTTGCTCACAGACCTTATGGATCAAGTATCAACTAGAAGATTATTCAATACAAGAATAACAGATCCCAATTTACTGTGACAACACAAGTGCTATCAACCTATCGAAGAATCCAATACAACACTCGAGGGTAAAACATATTGAAGTTAGACATCATTTCCTGCGAGACTATGTACAGAAGGGAATCGTAAGTCTACAATGTGTTGAGACGAATCATCAGTAGGCAGATATCTTCACTAAGACTTTGATTGAAGAAAGATTCAGAGAAATCATATGAAACTTGAATATGGTTGTGTTAAGTGACCAATCGTCTGACACGTCATGACCTAGATGATTTTCTTAGTAAGGAAGATAAAAAGTCATAAGGTTTCAAGGAAACGGTAATGGTAGGTCACAGGTGGTAACTTTGTTAGAAAAGGAGGGAAATCCTCTAAAATATTTTATAATATCACCTACTCTAAAATATTCTTGAAATACTATGAAATCTATTTTTTCCCTCTCATCAAAACACTTAATTCCTCTGTTGTTAATATTAAGCTCTTTACGTTTACATTCTCATCTTCACATACTAACCCCTTTACCTTGAGAAAAATATAGTTATGTGTTTAGTTTTTATTGTCTGCAGATTACAAATGGATCAGTTAATGGTTTATGGAAGGCATGTTGATTTTCACTCCCTCAAGAAGAACTAGATGGATATCAAACCAGAAATTGATGCTGCGGGTTGGAAAATTTTCTTTTAGGTTCATAAGATAGTATACTTGAATGAAGTATATGAGTTCTGGAAGAATGCTAAAGTAGTAGACGAAACCTTAGTGTCAATGGTGGATAAACTGTCGATTATTGTGACACTGGAACTAATCAAAAAGGTTAGTGGATGTCTATGTGTTGGAGCAGAGGTGGCTCATATCACAAGATGGATGGATAAAAGTAGTGCAGAGAAAGCACAAATCAATCGACAACTCTATGGGAGTTGTGACCCTAAAGACAAAAAGGCGTAAACTCTTATTCCAAAGGCTAGGGTTCTATATTCACTACCTTTTCATTGTGTTCTACCAAGAACAGGTTCAAAGAATCTGTTGACAACTTTTCATCTGCTCAATCGTCAGCCTATAAATCTTCCACACTTGATTTTAAGGCATATGATGAAGAGGAAAAGAGACTTAAATACCTTACCCTATAGTATGCTGCTGACAAGAATCTTCAGAGATTCTGGAATCCTTCTTGATAGAGGAAACATAATGAAGATGAATATAAAAAACATCATCAATGCATCAACTGTCACTAGAATGGGTCTGAAGTCTCAAGAAAAGGAGGATACAGATTCTATGGCAAAAGCAAGGATTGAGGGGGAGCCTATTGTAAGACGCAGCTTGACTGAAAAGGCTACACTCGCAAGAAAAACGAAACCTCAATCCTTATAAAGAGTGCTTGTAGAAGAAAAGAATAGTAAATCATCTAAGGTATCAGTTAAAGTTAAGACGATTCCATACAGAGAAGAAAGCCAAGAGAAACAATCTCCCAAATAAGTGTCGTTGAAAAGAAAGGGAGAGACACTTTATTCTGAAAAATCCAAACAATCTAGAAGGTCACCAAGACTATTGACCTTGCATTAGAAAGAGTAGAAGAAAGGAAAAGGTTTAACTCTTGCTGAAGACTCTGAAAAGTCTGAGAAAGCTCCACAAGCAACTAGATCTTTAGTCTCAAGTTTGTAAGATCCACTAGCACAATTAACTAAAGAAACAGACATTAAGAGGAAGTTGATGTTTGAAAAGAAGAAACATCAATAACAACCCTCTTCCAAACTAATAGAAGAAAGTAAGAAGCTGAAAACCAGTCACAAAAAGATTCCATCACCTGATGTTTAACAGAATAAAAAGGAAGTTGAACACAGATCATCACAGTATATTCCTTCTCAACCTTCCAAAAAGAGGATTTAAGAATGAAGGTGATTGAAGAAGTGATCCCTATTAGAAGCAAAACCTCGATTATTATTAGAGAAACTATAAGAAGGTTTGTCAAGGTACAAGTTGAACCAATTCTAATCAATAATCGATCAATACATCTTTTGAATCGTGGAGAAAGAAGACTATAGGGTATTCTGAAAGATGAAAAGTCAGTTCCATATCCCATGAAGATGTTTAAAGATCAATATACTATTAACCCATTGACAAATAGAACATTGATGAAGATTGTACCAAACATCTAGCCAAGATCTTCGAACATTGTACTTAATGTAGATAAAAGGAAACAGAAGATGTACCCTGAACTCAATACAGGTGAGCTTACAGATGATCAAATAGAAGTAGCTGTGAGGAATATAGATGAAGCATGTTGTGCACCTAAATCAAGAGGAATCTATGATTCTCATCACGTTTCAAAAGCATCAGGAAGTAATTGTGGACACTTCTCCACAGATGCAACCTCTCAGGTAGTTGGAATAGTGACAAAAGGATAGTGCAGAACGATCAAGGTTGGAGGTATTCATTTCAACTTAGAGATTTTTGTGCATTTAATCTTGCACTTTAGACCTTTGAGTTTTATATATTCAATTAAAGTTGTCCTACACCTTTTTGGAAAATCAATCCCAAAAATACTTAGACCTGATGACTTGGATCTTGCTGAAGGAAAACAATCTTTCAAACCTCCTGTTATTAAAATCATCGAGTTAGATGTTTTACCATTGGAAACACCAGTTGCTACAAACTTCTCTCTAACAAGAACATCTCCACAAGTTTCTACTATTGTTCTAGAAGAAGTTTATCACACTCAACAGTGGAGTTAGGAAGCCTTAGTTAAGGAGATTTAATAAATTCATACTAAGGTGGATGATTTGAGTGACTCAGTTGGTGATCTGCATGAGGAAGTGGCACATCTACGAGTTTCAATTGAAGAAGACCTCAAGTTGATTCGATCTGACATGCAACAAATGTTTTCTACAATTATGAAGCATCTACAGTAAAGCTTTTTGATTAATAACAAATAGGGAGAGAAGAGGAGAAAAGCAGAATCAGTAAAAAGATAGAAAATGGGGGAGATCAGAAGAAAGCAAATGGGGGAGATCAATAAGATGAAAGGAAGATAGCATTACAAGCTGTTTTGTTTTCATATGTATATTTTGTATATGCATGTGTATATCTTTTTTTGTCTTCTTATTGTATGTGAAGGAGAAAAGCAGAAGTAGTAGAAACATAGCAAATGAGGGAGATCAGAAGAAAGCAAATAGGGAAGATCAGTAAGATGAAAGGAAGATAGCATTACAAGTTGTTTTGTTTTCATATGTATATTTTGTATATGCATATGTATATCTTTTATTGTCTTCTTATTGCTATATGAATAATATTCTCCAATTCATTTTTCTCTTTCAAAAATTAATGATTATTTGTTATCATCAAAAATGGGGAGATTGTTAAGTTAGAATGACTTCACGTTTAATAATTTTGTTGATAATCAAATAATGATAATGTTTCAAATAAATGAACTGTTCTAATGAGTGTGTTAAGTGTGCGATACCAGGATTAAGAAGAAGTTCATTAAGAAGAAGTTCAAAGACTAAGAAGAAGTTTACTAAGAAAAAGTTCACTAAGAAGAAGTTTCGAAGACTGAGAAGAAATTTTGAAGATTTAAGAAGCAATTTGAGTTAGTTACAGAACTTAACTGAATAGCGGTTTCTACAAGAAGCAAGAAACAAGAAGCAAGAAACAAGAAACAAGAAACAAGAAACAAGATTTAAGAAGCAGTTGAAGACTTAGGCTATAAATACTAGTCATAGTCGAATACTGAACAATGTTTTTGCTTACAAGTGATTACTTAAAAAAAATTCTGCATACAAAGTGCGATACAAGAGAGCAAATATTACTATAACAAAAGCTCACTTTATCTTTCTAGTGAGAGAAAGAAAAGACTAAGAGCCTGGAGAGGCTAAGATAGCTGAAAGAATACTCAGTGTAAGAGATTTGAAGAAGCTCTGCAAGGGAGGAAAGAATACTTGTAAATTTGATGAAGTATAGTGAAAACTCAGAAGGATTCCGAGGACTGGACGTAGCTCAAGGTTTGGGGTGAACCAGTATAAAAATCACATCATCTATCTTCTAACTCTTAACTCTTAAATAATCTAGTTCTTATGCAAGTTTGTACAAGTTATTTACGATTTGGTATTCATCTAATACTTGAAAAAGTTTCCTTTTCAAAAAATATCAAAGGTTTTGTGTATTCATAAAAAAATTACACAATTCAACCCCCCTTCTTGTGTACGTCGTATATTGTACGTAAGTTCTATATTAACGTGCGATTTACTTAATATTTTTCTCACAATTCATTGAATTTTATAAAGATTTTCAAGACCAAAAACGTGAGATGACCCAAGGTTGCATTCTATATTGTAATCCTTGGAATTAAATTTTTGATTTGACCTCTAAGGGTAAGAACAAAAAGGCTTCAAATCAAAATAGCGTCGTTGCCGGGGAACCAAGCAATTGGTTTTCTAAGTTAGCTTTTGTCATTTTTTGCTGCTAGGTGGGGTTAGGAACCTTGGTTTAGATTGCATTTTAGATAGTTTCGTTTCATACTTGTCAATAGTATAGGATTTCATTTTCTTTCCTTAGCATAAAATTTTGAAACACATAAACAAATAGAATACCGAACTTTTTGCACCTTTCATAGTTAACATTTTTACACCCGAATAGTTTTGACCATTTCTTTATTTCTTTTTGATACATACACATTTTACTTGCATACTCTACTCTCACACATACTTTGATACACCGATACACTTACATCCATTACATCTCGCCTTTTTATTTGACTATGTGTGCTTGCAAGTAGTTTTTGTTATTTTATTTATTTATTTTATTTTCATTTGAATTGTCTCTATGCATGCCCAAGAGAGTTAAACTTCTACCTTTCTACCAAGAAATTGAGAGACATTTGAGAAAGATTAAAAAGGAGAGGAGAGAAAAAGGAAGAAGTCCGTTAGTTATTGGAGACGAGTCTAGTCGACCAAGTAGTGAGAGTAAGTTGATAGAAAGAATCAAAATGGTCGAAAACCCAGCTTTCCTAAAAAACCCTAACTTTCATGCTAACCAATCTAGGAATAGTGATAATGGAGGAAATGGGGAGCATGACCAAGTTGGGGAGAATGATGAGAATTAAAGAAGTAGGACCATTAGGGAGGCAACTGTTGGAGTTATGTAAATATAGTGCCCTAGAAAGCAAGTGTATTTACATGTAACTTTAACTTCTTCAGTTACAGCTTTGTAATGAAAATATTTATTATTAATAAAACAAAAGAGTTTGGTTTTATTTGTGTGAGCATTATATATCTGGTCAA
>JANSVA010094303.1:0-10859 GCA_025504915.1 Erythroxylum reticulatum
TGCCACTTACATTTATCTACGCACTTAACAAATTCATCAAAACAGTTCACACACTTCTATTATTATTATTATTATTTAACTTTCATCAAAATCAATAGAAGAAGTGAAGTCCTCTTGACTTAATAATCTCCCCCTTTTTGATGATAACAAATAGTCATAATACTAGAAAATAAAAATAATATTCAGACGAATAAAGCAAGATATACAATGATAAACAAAAAATTTTCTAATTCTAATTCTCCATTCTACTATTCTCCCCCTATTTGTTATTAATTAAAAAATAACTCATTTTATACGCTTCAAAATTTCAAAATAAATTTGTTAAATATCAGTGCGGATCATCTTTAGGTCTTTTTTCATAAAAACACGTAGAAGTGTTATTTTCTCATGAAGATCACCCACTGCATCACATAGTTCATCAACCTTAGTATTAATTTCTTCAATGTTTTTAGCTAAGGCTTCCTGAACTTCCATTTGCTTGTGAATAGCTTCAGTCCATTTGATGAAAATCTTCAAAAGCTCTGAATTAACAGTGGCATCTTGTAGTATTTCACTAAGTGGATGAACGTGTTCAAAGACAGATGGTTTTCTAGGTGAATCATCTAATTCTATAATTTTAATTGATGGCAATTTGTAAATCAGTTGCCCAAGAAGGTGTAAAATAGTTTTAACTGAAGGAATGAAACCTAAGAGTTTGAAATAAATGAGCAAATATAAAAAAGTTTCTAAGTTAAAATCGATACCTTCAATTATGATACTTTTATACCTTCCTTCTAATATTGTGACAGCTACCTTGAAGCTTTTGTATTTGGTAGATGCTCCAAAAGTACTTCCTAATTCCTTTGATATATGATGTCATACATAGACGCCTACAGGTTGAGCTTCATGACATACATCGTCTATGTTCTTTACTGCCACTTGAATCTCTTCTTCTATAAGATCATCTTCTCGTCTTTTAGGAAACTTCTTCTTCTTTCCTTTTTCTTTGCTGACTAACGGTGCTGGACGTCCAGGTTGTACATATGGCACAATCTTGATTGTCGTTTTTCTTGTCACTAGATAGATTGTATAAGGATCTTTTGTAATCTTTAATGGATATGGTTCTGCCTTTTCATCTTGCAAAATACTATATAGTCTTCAATATTCAAGGCTTAAAAGATATATCGTCTAATCATTTACTGTTATAGGTTCAACTTGAACCTTAACTTTCTGTTTAGAAGGTTCTCTAATGATAATTGAACCTATGTTACAATCAGGTGCTGATTCTTCTATGACTTTTATCTTCAAATCTTCTTTCTTTATCGGATGAGGAGGGTTATAAGTTACTAGCTACTGTTCAGACGATGTCTTCATCTTCTTTTCAACAGTCTGTGTCTTTTGTGATTGGAGCTTCTCAGCCTTCCTCTTTAAAGACACTTAGTGAGTTGGTTGTTGAAGCTTGCGTTCCTTGTTTTTTGGAAATGTCTTGGCTTGTATCGACTCATCAGACGATACAAATTGTAGATTTGTCTTAACAAATTGTAGATTGATGATCCCTCTCTGTACGTAGTCTTTTATAAAATGATGTCTAACTTCAATATGCTTTGCCCTTGAGTGTTATTTGATTCTTTAAGAGATTAATAGCACTTGTGTTGTCACATAAGATTGGAATCTAATCTTCTTGGATAAAAAATCCTCTAACTGATATTTTATCCATAACATCTGTGAACAGTAGCCTGCAGTTGACATGTTGCAGCTTCTGCAGTAGATAAAGCAATTGAACTTTGCCTCATACTTGACCAAGAAATTAGATTATGACCAAGAAAGTGACAACCTCCACTTGTTCTCTTTCTATCAATCCTATCTTTAACATAATCAGCATCACAGTAGCTAATTAACCTGAAATCTTTATCTTTCTCATACATTAAGCAAAGATCAGTAGAACCTGCTAACTATCTCAATATTCTTTTAACAGCAATATAATGAGATTCTCTAGGATCTGCTTGAAATCTTGCACAAACAAACACTAAACATTATATCAAGTCTGCTTGTAATAAGAACCAACAAATCCTCTGAAAATAGTTTGATCAATCTTCTTACCAACTTCATCCTTAGTTAAGACGATTGAAAGATGCACATGAGTTGACATTGATTTAACATTTTCCATTTTATATTTGACTAAAATTTCATTGATATACTTTTATTGATGAACAAAAATCTTTTTTTTAGTTTGTTTAATTTGTAAACCATGAAAGAACTTTAATTCACCCATCATACTCATTTAAGATTCACTTTTCATAAGATTTTCAAATTTTGAACATAATTTTTTAGAAGTTGCATTAAAGATGATATCGTCTACATATACTTGTACAACGATAAAATCATTTTTAATATTTTTCGTAAATAATGTTTTATCTACTTGACCTCTAATAAAGTAATTTTTAATCAAAAACAAACTCAGACGATCATACCAAGCATGAGGTGCTTGTTTTAATCCATAAAAAGTTTTATGAAGCTTATACACATAATCTAGTTTATCAATGTCTTCAAAACCTGGGGGTTATTTTACATAAACTTCTTCGTCTATAAAACCATTCAAAAATGCACTTTTCCCATCCATTTGAAACAGTTTTATATTATGAAAAATAGCATATGCAAGCAAAATCCTAATAGCCTCTAGTCTAGCTACAGGAGCATATGTTTCATTATAGTCTATTCCTTCTTGTTGATTATAGCCTTGAGCTACTAATCTAGCTTTGTTACGAGTTACTTTTCCTGATTCATCTAGTTTATTTTTGAATAGCCATCTAGTTCCTATAATAGATTTATTGGATGGTTTAGGGACTAGATACCAAACTTTATTCCTTGTAAATTGATTTAACTCCTCTTGCATAGCTAAAATCCAAGCTTCATCTTGAAGAGCTTCATCAATTTTCTTAGGTTCTAATTTAGAAACAAATGGCCTCTCTTATAAATTTAGATATAGTTCTCACTCCTTTTGATGTTTCTCCTATAATCAAGTTTTCTGGGTGAGAAGATTTATATTTCTAATCTTTTCTTAAGCTAATATTTTCAGAAATATCTACTACTTTATCAGATGGATCGTTTGGTGGCGAATCGTCTAGGTTATTAACTAAAGGAGTAGATAGAGTTTCATCATCAGAATCGACTCTTTTATCTAGATGAGAATCATCATCAAATTTTACATGCATGGACTCTTCAACAGGTTTTAAAACAAGATTATAAACTCCTTAAGCTTTAGAAGTAATTGAATAACCTAGAAAATTTTCTGAATTCATCTTAGAATCAAATTTATCCAAATTTTCTTTTGTATTCAAAATAATGCATTTGCAACCAAAAGTATGAAAGTAAGAAACATTTGGCTTTATTCCCTTCCATAATTCATATGGAGTTTTATTTAAAATAGGTTGTAAAAATACTTATTTTGAATATAACAAGCTATATTTACAGCTTCTGACTAGAAGTACTTAGGGAGATTCATTTCACATAACATAGTCCTTGGTATTTCCTGAATCATCCTGTTCTTTCTCTTTACAACTCCATTTTGTTGAAAAGTTATAAGAGCAGAGAAATTATGTAAAATTCCATTCTCTTCACAAAACATTTTGAAATTTTCATTTTTTAATTCTCCACTATGATCACTCCTAATTCCAGCAATAGAAATTCCTTTTTCATTTTGTAAATTTTTGGATAAAACTTTAAAACATTTAAGAGATTCATCTTTATGTGATAAAAACAATATCCAACAAAATATAGTAAAGTCATCAATAATTACAAGACCATACTTCTTATTACCTAGACTTGGTGTTCTGGTTGGACCAAACAAATCTATATGTAACAATTCTAGAGGTCTAGACGAAGTTACAATATTCTTAGATTAAAAAAGATGTTTTAACTTGTTTTCCTTTTTGACAACTTCTCACAAAAGAAATCTTTGTTAAAACTTATCTTTGGTAAACCTCTTACCGAATCATGTCTAACTAACTTGGAAATATGTTTAAAGCTAAAATGACCTAGCTTTTTGTGCCAAATCAGTTTTTCATCATCTTTTGATATAAGGCATGAAATATTTTTACTTTTCAAATCGTCTAAGTTAATTTTATAGATGTTATTTCGTCTCTTGGTATAAAATAATATGGAACCGTCCTTGTTTTTGACTATATAAGAATTTTGATTAAAGGATACTTCAAAACTAGAATCACATAATTGACTTATATTGATTAGGTTATGCTTTAAGCCATCAACTAACAGAACATTATCAATAGACGAAAAGGAATCTTTACCAATTTTATTGATCCCAACTATTTTGCCCTGCTGGTTGCCTCCGAAAGTTACTAATCCTCCTTACTTATGTTGGAGGTCTAGGAATATAGACCTTCTAGCCATCATGTGTCGCGACCAGCCACTGTCCAAGTACCATTGGTGGTCGTTGCTTCTTCCAAGTAAGGAGATCTGTAGTATATATTATATCCTTCTTAGGTTCCTATATTTTCTTGGGTCCTTTGGAATTAGTCTTATAATTTTTCTTTGAATAATAATAAGAATATTTTTTCTTTTTCTTTCGATTATGAACAAAATTCCTATTATGAAGAACATTATTATTATTAATGGTATTTCTATCATTAAAGCCTAAATCACTTTTATCATTTGGATGTCTATAACTTCCAATCATGTCATTATCCTTTTTGTACTTTCTATAAATTTTAATAAATCTATTAAAAGACAATTAATCCTTTGTTTTAGTTGATTAATTTCCTCAGATATATCTACAATTACTTTCTTTTTCGTATCAAATGCTTGTTTCTTAAGGTAGACGTTTTCTTCTTCTAAGAGTTTTGTGTTCTTTAAATTTTCAACAAATTTCTTTTTTAATAACCTATATTCTTTTAAAATAACATATGAATCTTCCAACAATTCTAAATAAGCATCCTGAAGATTATCAAAGTTAGAAATTACCTCATCATGACTTTCCCTTTTAGCTACCAAGCATATATTTGCTTGTTCTGATGTTTCTGAGTCAGATTCAGATTCAGACGAATCCAGATCTTCCTATGTTTCCATCATGCTTTTTTTGTTTTCTTGACTTTTCTTTTGTTTTCTTTTGAGCAATAGACATTCAAACTTGTAATGTCCTAGTTTATTACACTCACAGTAGACAATAGAACTTTTCTCATTCTTCGAATCATCTTTCTATTCTTTTTAAAAGAAAAGAATTTATTTCCCCTTGATTTCTTTTTCCACATCCTTCTAATCTTTCTTGAAATGAAGGATAGATCATCTTCATCTTCACTTGAATCTTGATCAAATTCACTAACATCATCATTCTTGATTTCTTCAATCTTTAATATTTTTGAAGATGTGCTTCTATTTTTCTGCATCTTTTGAATCTTCTGACCAGCCTTCAATGCAATAGATATGTCCCTTCTAGGTTTATCTTCTACATCAAGCTCTACTTCGTAGATTTTCAGTGATCCAAGCAATTCATCTAGCTTCAACTTGCTTAAATCCTTGGCCTCTTATATTGCTATTACTTTGGGTCTCCATCTTTTTGGAAGACTTCTGAGAATCTTTCTGACATGGTCCTGACTATCGTAGATTCTCCCCAGAGCTTTAAGTCCATTAATAATTGTTTGGAATCATCCAAACATCTGATCAATAGTCTCATAATCTTTCATATTGAGCAGCTCATACTGATGAACAAGAATTCCAATCTTGGATTCTTTCACATTGTTTGTGCCTTCATGTGCAATGGCTAATGTGTCCCACATTTCCTTTGCAGATTCGCATCCATGAACCTTATCATATTCAATTCTACTTAGAGCACAACTTAAAAAGAACTTAGCCTTTGAGTTTAATTCAAAGCGAGCTTTCTGATTAACCGACCATTGGTCATGAGAGATGCTTTTCCCTTCGTTGTCTATTGGGATATATGGACATTTTCAATGATATCCCAAAGATCAATGTGTGTTGATTCTATGAAGAGCCATATCTTGTCCTTCTAATAATCATAGTCTTCACCATTGAATGCAGGGGGTCTTGAGACTGAGGCACTTTCTGCTATAAAAACATATGATTCAGCTGTGGATATTTGTCCTCACTTTGTAACAATATTTCTTGGGAACTTGCTCTAATACCAACTAAAGTAAATCACTTATTAATATAGAAATCACGTATAATATGTAAAATACACAAGAAGGGGGTTGAATTGTATTAAATCGTTTAAGATATTAATCTTTAAAATCTTCTTGATTTTCTTGACAAATTCAAACGATTACAAAACAACGCACTTAATTTGATGAGTAATGCAACAATAGAAATTAGTATCTATTCTTCTAACAACAAGAAAATTAAAAAGATAAGAGTTAGAGAATATGACACCGCGATTTATACTGGCTCACCCTTAACATTGGGCTACGTCTAGTCCTTAGAGTTCATCTAAGATTTCATTATCTCCTTCAATGTTACAAGTATTATTTATATACTTGCAAAGCCTCTTCAAGTCTGTTTCACAAAGTATTCTTTATCTTCTGCCTTAGCCTCTTCAGGCTCTAGGCGTTCTTTCACTTGAAACGATATTGTTTGAGCTTGACATTACAGATGTATTTGCTCTCTTTCTTTCTTTTTTTTCTCTCAGAAATATTTTTCATAGAGTAAGCACTTGAGCATATAATTTCTCTAAGTATGTTTTGTACATTCAGAATTCTCCCCTTTTTTTTTAAGTTTATGACTGTAACTAATATTTATAACCTAAATCTCCAACGGTCTTCTTTAAGAAATCTACTTGTAGAGTCTTCTAAAGTCTGTTATTAGTTGAGTCCTGTAACCAACTCTAACTAACTGACGTTCAAGTACATTCTTTAATTACATCGTCTTGCTTAGATTTATATAATTCGTCTGGTGTCTTAGACTTAATCATTTCGTCTGATCCATCTTAAACGCTTTGTCTTATTCAGCTTTTACCTAAGTATCGTCTTGATTTGATGATTTGTGTCACTTATATTTATTTGCACACTTAATAAGTTCATCAAAACAGTTCGCACACTTCTATTATTATTATTATTATTATTATTATTATTATTATTATTATTATTATTATTATTATTATTATTATTATTATTTTACTTTCATCAAAATCAATAGAAGAAGTGAAGTCTTCTTGACTTAACAATTACAACCCTATTCAAAGTCCTTTTTGGTTTTACTTATATATATCTATTTCAGTAGTGGTGATTACATGATTTTCAATCATGTTATAAGTTCACTTTTAATACAAGCTGATGAATGTACCTCACCTAATTGCAAAAACTTGTGTAAATGAGTAATATCTTACAAGGACTTATCAATTCATGGTATGTGAACTTAATAATAGAGGTGAAATAGTGTTTAATTTCTATTATTTATATTGTGATTTGCTTATGAAATATTACACGTTGAATGTTTATAATTCTTTATAAAACCTAAATTTTTGTATCTTGTTTTGTTTATTTTTAAGTTTATTAACAAGTTTAGGTCAACATTTTTTGGCAACATTTAAGTAAACCCTCAAAAGATTATAACTCCTCTACTAGGAACACTTAAGAATTTAAATGCTTATGATATATGCTAAATGTCATCATATACCTATATAAAGTGAAATTCATTCTTATTTTAGTCGTTAGGGTTTATTTGTTATAACTGCTTAAGGATAAGCAATAAGTTATCAGAAATTTTGATGTTTAATATTTTATTTATTATTTAGAGTTAATTTACTTGATATTTGGCGCTTGGATAATATGTTTTGAGTGGATTTTATTATGTGTTTTATTTTTAGTTCATTATCTTGTAGGTGATGAGTTTGAGAAATAAATACCAATTTTGGTACAACTTCTGTATAGTTGTCCAATTGAAGTGACTTTGAAGTAATTGAAAACCAACTTCATAAAACAACTTTGTAAAGTATACAAGTGGATTTTTTTAGAAACAAAGCATAACAGGACTGCTTGTCTTTTGCTAGGGTTTAAAAGTTAAGATACAACACAAGACTGGCACCATAGTTGATTTAAGACTTGTGTTAGACTTTTCTTTGAAGTTATGCAAGAGAGAACCAAAACAAGATTGGTATCAGTTATGAAAGGTGCAAGGTGCCATGTTTGGATGGAGAAGAATAAGAATGTTCGACTCTTCAAGTTTAAGTCATCTAGAACTCTACTTTTGTAACCCTAGCTATAAAATAGCTATGTTAGAAGTAACCTAGTGGACTTCTAGTAGACTTCTTTCATTCTTCTAGCTTAGTTTTATATAATTTAGTTTTTTAGCATTGGGGGAAGATTTGGAAAAGCCAATGACATATTTTATCTTTCTTTTTTTACTCTTATTTTCTAAATTAAGATTGATGCGTTTTTTTTTTTGTTTTAGCTATATTTAGTGACTAAATACATTGGCTAGGGTTAGGGATGTATCTTGTAAACATTTTTTAATTATTTATATATTTTAATTATTTCTTAATTAAGTTTATTCTCTTTAATCTTAATGCTGAATTGTGGTTAGCCACTATAAATTCTTAGGGATTGCATAAAGAACTTATAAGTATGATTTGTCCACTAGGAGAATACATAATTTAACACTAAAGAACGACAATATCCTATACTTTAGTGATAATCATACAGATTAACTATGTTTAATGAGTTTGATTAGTTTGATTAGGTTAAAACCAGTTATTGGGTGACAAGTTAAAGGGTCTCCAGCCCAATCTACATTAAAAAAATCCTCCAGGTGTAAAAACGACACCAGCTTTATACAATAAGCCTTATGATGTTTTTTGTTAGCTTTTGAATGAACTGATTTATTATACCAACAGAGAAATATAAGTCTGGTCTACTGATGATTGAATAAATTAAACTCCCAGCCATCATTTTATGGTTACGAGGGTCCCTTAGCTCCATCCTATCATCTTTTCTTAACTTAAAATTTTGCTCCATTGTAGTGTAATTTGGCTTAGAATTATTCACAGTAAACTTCTATAAATTTTTCTTGGCATACAGCTTTTGTGAGACAGAAATTTCAACCTTGCATTTGGAGATCTCCAATCCAAGAAAATATGAAAGTGGTCCAAGATTTTTCATTTCAAAATGAAAGACAAAAATTCATGGGACATATATTTGCCACCATTATCAATCCACTAACAACTAATTTTCTTTCCAATTTCAGCTTTAACCATTTTCTTAAAATACTTGAAATAGAAGATCACTTTAGATTTTTCTTTGATAAAATACACCCATGGGTGTGGGGTGCAGCCGTCCACAAGGACAGGCATATAACGATGCGAGTCCTACAAGGACCCATGAAATCAGAGTGCATCAATTCTAAGGGCTCCTTGCTTTTAATGAAAGATTTTCAAATGGTGCCTTACCAAGTTGACATCTTTCAAAATAACATCACACCGAAAATCACCCAAAATCTGGAAGACCATCAACTTACTTTGGAGTTGACATCTTTCTAAGTCTATCATAGCTGACATAAGCTAACTGAGCATGCCAAGTTTTCTGAACATAACCATCACTTGCCTTTAAGAAACGCATAGATTTGACCTCTTCCCATTTCAAAACAAAATTAGCATCAAGGCATCTAACATTTTTGTAAAACTTTTAGCGTCTTTTTGTCCAAATAATACATATTGGCAAGACTTAGATATTTGAGAAACAGATTTAAGAATTTTTATGTCATACCCGAAACATTTTAGACATCATCAAATTTAATATCAAATGACTTTGTTCTTTCTTTCATCACAGTGACACTGCCTTCTTTCTTACTAGAGGTTATTGGTGGTCACAATCACCTCATTTCCTTCTTTAATATGAGAAAATAAAGAGCTATCTCTAGTAATTACATTTCAAAAATTCATAAATTTTTTTTATAAAAGCACTAATTTATTAAATGATTCATTTTCCTTTGAAAACAAAACACTAATTTATTAAATGATTTATTTTCCATTAGAGAGGTACAATACATAATGGAAAGAAGCAATGTTTTAAGCAATGTGAGAAAATGAATAGCTATCTCCAATAAACTGATGACCACAACCAGAATCAACAATCCAGTCCTTTTTTACGTTGACAGTAGCCATAGGTTCAACCCGCTTTTTAACAAGTGCAAGAAATATTTTGGAGGGTTGCAAACCCAGCAGAAATAAAAATTGTAATTTGATATTTATCTATTGTGCTTGACAAATATATTCATAATTAGAATAGGCAGAATAAATACTTAAAATGTGACGATTAATTGATACAAAATTTTAAAATTATGAAATCTTTATGTATTTTACACTAAAAAATATGTCTTACTTTTAACATTTCATATAGATATGGTTAATTTGAAGAAATCTTTATCTCCAATAACCCTTTATCTTCTTTTGTCCTTGTGTATATCACTTTTATACAAACAAAAAACAACGTACGTATAGATGTTTTCTCTCCTGTACGTTTTATTGTTTCATGCACGTTACACTCATAAAACAACACTACCCCTTTTTTATTTTTATTTATTTTATCATATTCATTTACGTCCTTTTATGTATGTCCTTCTGAAAAACCAACGTAAGCAACGTTTATTTATAAAGGGCACATCTCTTTGCAACCGTTACAATGTTTATGTTTTTGGTTAATGATAAAAACAAAACAATAACCACTGACGTTTTTTTATATTTTAAATCATTATTATTATTTATTAAATTAAATTAAATTAAATTGTTTTATTTTAGTCATTTATTCTAGACAAGAGAATTTTTAATATTAATGATATTTTCTCTGCTAGCAAAAAATATAATAATATGTCATATAGATTATTTAATAAATTATCTCATAATAAATTAAATAATTATAAAC